>FR990014.1:23000000-23284458 GCA_905404135.1 Hesperia comma | reverse complement strand
CTAAACACATGTGTCTAACAGATTTTATATAATATGGTGCGTACACATTATGCAACATGTTATATAACTTTTGTTTTATAACACGTCCACACTATCTAACACTAGCTTTTGCCCGCGACTTCGTTCGCGTGGACTTCAGGTTCTAGTAATAAGTAAGAAATACGGTAACTAAGCACTGCAGAGCCCTAATCATAGGCCTATAGGTAGCTACTGCAGTATGCTCCTATAAACTACATTTAACGATCTTTTTCCTTCAGCATAAACATGCAGATTCTTCGCTTTGGAAACACGTGAGCAAGCCACATAGAGCTGACCGTGAGAAAAACATGGCGTGCCCAAATGTAGGCCTGCTACCTTCAAGGTTTGACCCTGCGATTTGTTGATCGTCATTGAAAATGCGACTTTTAATGGGAACTGCAGGCGTTTAAAATTGAATGGCAAGTTGTTGGGTATGATTGGGATGCGCGGTATAAGAACATTGTCTCCCTTGGCTTCTCCAGTTAAAATTGTAGCCTTCACTATATGCCTTCCTAATTCGGTAACTCGCAACCGAGTACCGTTGCATAATCTTGGCGCATCCAGGTTACGCATTAACAAAACGGGTACACCTACCTTTAATTCCAACTTGTGTGATGGCACCCCGGACAACTCTAAAGAGTTTAGGAACTCTACGGGATAACTTGTAGTGTCATCGGATGACATAACTGTGTCAATGGAATTATACACTGATGTTTCGCTGTTTATTTCGGCCAAGATTTTTTTATTTATTTTCGCAACAGTCTCATTTTTTGGTGCCAATATGGTTCTTTCACACAACCAATTTTCGTCAAGAATATTTTGTTGCAGATTCGGAAAAACTTGTTCAATAAGTTCGTTTTCTGTCTCCACAGCATGACAAAATTGCTGTGTAAAAAGAACCATACCTTCTTGGTCGGTGTTTAGGTGGCCTTCACCAATTTCTAGCAGTTTTTGAGCATATGCTCCTGATTCGACATCGCTGAATAACTGGACTCGCATGTTAGTGGTAAGATAAAGCTTTTCAACTTTAGACCACAGATATGAGGCTTTTAGACATGCGTTAATTTCATCTGCTGCAGTGCCTCTCTCGATAACAGGTAAAGTCTGTCTAAAATCCCCTGCCAATAACACTACCACACCACCCATCAACTTTCGATTGCTGTGAATATCTTGTAGACAGCGATCAAGCGCCTCAATGGCGCGTTTGTGTGACATAGTGCACTCGTCCCACACGATCAGCATACATTGTTGCAAGAGGGCGCCACGGGCACTGCTCTTACTGATGTTGCACGTTGGGGTTTCTTCGCTCACCAGATTAAGAGGTAATTTAAAAACCGAATGTGCCGTTCGTCCACCGCTCAGCAATGTTGCAGCGATCCCAGAGGAAGCCACCGCTAATGCAACTTTACGGTCCTTACGAATTTTTGCTAGAAGCAAATTAAGCAAAAATGTTTTACCTGTACCGCCCGGGGCGTCAAGAAAGAAAAGGCCGCCTTTGTCAAGCTCAACTCGTTGTAATATTTTGTTATAAATGTTTTTTTGTTCGGGTAGCAGGCGTGGTTCAGTTTCGCTGACCTGAGCGTCTAATAAAGCAATATCGTAGCTTAGCTCTTTGATCAAATCGGTCGACAACTCTCCTCGACGCTCTGGTGTAGGCATACCGAAGTCAGACAATTTCTTACCGGAAATCGTTATTATTTTGTCCTCTATATGTCTCAGTGCTTCATTGAAACATAGATCATTGTTGACTTGATCCATCCTTTCAAATCTATGCAAGATATCCTCCGATAATGCAGATTTATACTTATCCCATAGTTGAAGAGGATTGGATAAACCGCAAGTGCATATCAATATTGCAAATAGTTCTCTTATTTGCGAAGGAGAGCGACACAGCACTGCCTCTTCCATTGTGGCATCCCAGTGGTTGTCATCTTCCAACAACCCCAACTTCTCACACGCTTGTCGAAAAGTTTCAAGTTCTTGGCCGTCAACTGTTTTTAGATCCAAAAAGCTAGTGGGGCCCTGTACTACATTCAGCAGCATTCGCAAACAGTAACATTCGAAGTTACTAACATGCACTGTGTAAATGCGCCCAAGAGCATCTCCTGCCTTCACACCTGGCCAGCCGTCGACAGGTGTGCCTTGTAAACGACGTTTCCATTCTTTCGACGACACGTTCCATGTATAGTAGCGGGGTACGTCAACATAAAGTAATGTTTTTGCAAATGCGTCATTTTGGCAAAGCAGGAAAAATGCAGTTAGTGTCGTCTTAGGTGGTGCGGCCATTCTCTCTCTAAAATTGTTTTCAGTGAAGTAAATCCGCTGACCATTAGGCAGATGAACCGCAAGGTGAGTGACTGTTGGGTGTCTTTCATGCAGAGGCAGACCCAAGATCCGCCACGCTGCTTCGTTACTACTAACATATCTACCGGCTCGATACGTTTGCACCTCATCTCTCGGGTCAATATTAACATTCCCTTGCTGTCGAATGTTAAAAATAGCCTGGTCGCTGCCTTTGTTTATATATTTACAAATATATTTTATCGCCTGTACCGTATTGCAGAACTCTACATTTATGTGACAGTTATAAATTTTAGACAGAAGAGGAGAATATGGGACAATCCAGCTATTGTCAACCAATACTTCCTGTGTTCCACCTCGGGTTTTTAGAGTTATCGTACGGCCGCCATCTCCTGGTGTTCTACGCCTGTACAAAGGATAGCCTTTGTCGTTAGTTTGAGTATCTTTTAAAAGCGCCCTTGGATACTTTTTGGTGCATTTTCCTTCTTTCATGCATGGTGATGACGGATTTAGTGCACCACAGGGACCGTGAATCATATTTTTGGTTACAGTATCGTAGAGTTTTCGATCACTTTCTGGATTTGGTATCTCCGCACTTATGACTTCATCAATTTGGTTGGGGCGTAATTTTTCCGTCAACCACAGCAGTAAGTGCACGTGAGGCAGACCTCTTTTTTGCCACTCGATCGAGTACATGAAACACTTCATATCTCCAAATATTTTACCTTTTGTAAGTAGAGCAACCAATTTTTGTACTTTTATTTTAAATAACCTGGCTGTTAAGTCATGTCTGTCTGTTGCATTTTGTCCTGGAATGAGCTCTTTAGTAATTTCTGGCCAAGCGGGATTACATGTCATTGTAATAAACAGGTCAGGCCTCCCGTAGTTACGCACGTATGTGAACGCATCCTGCGTGTACTCATGAAGATATCTCGGGCTATTTACAAATGACGATGGGAGTATTACCAATTGACCCAAATTGTTTGGATCTAAATCCGCATCATTCCTGACCGCGTCTTGTAAATGTATATAGTTTTCTGCTCGCAGTTTTGTTTGGTTTAAAGCAATAAACCTTAAGCGCTCACTCTCCACTTTGACATACATGTCCACCAAAAACTGAAGAAAGAGAAGCCTACATCGAAGCAATAAATTAAAATTGTTGCGACGTACCATCATATGATACGCATAAAAGTCTTTGCACGACACTTTTTTGTTCGGTATAGGCTGTTTTGTAACTGGGTTTGTCTGAGGAATATCAAAACTGTACCCCTCTTGTCCTTTCCAAAAAATTATCGGGTACTCGAGAGCATCATAAAATCTATGAGTGTCCGGAACTCTAGTAAGCCGGCCATCGTGCGCCTGAATAACAATGTCCCGAGACGCAGTTTGTTCAGTACTAACTACTACGGCAGCTATTTCGTTTGTGGTCGGGGCATTGAATCGTCTTTCGTGTTCACCACGTGGTACACGATCTGGGTGTATCACGACCTTGTAATTATCGCTAGTCACTCTATCTTTAGCCATTTTAAATTCATGCACTAAAACGTTGTGATCATGTAGAACTTTTTGTATTTTTTGAACTGTGTTTCTTTCCACACCTGGTACGTACTCAGAACGCCTATCAACTTGTGCTTCCTCATCACCCATGAAATAAACTTGCAAAAATTTTGGTTGCGTATTAGCAGCAGGAAGCAAAGAGCCAATTGTGTGGTATATTTGCCCTTGGATTGTAAAAGTCGGGCAAAATCCTGGCATCGACACAATGTTATCAGCTCCAAAAGATGTCATATGGAAGCATGTATTGTATTTTCTTATGTTTTTTAAAAAACGGCGAGACTCATCTGTTTCATTTGAAAAAAGTTCTTTAAGAGGTTCAACAGGCTCGTCTATTGAAGGAAGAACTACTTTTCCTCCCGAACAACACATGCCTGCAGCTTCCTCTTTCCATTTAAGAGCACCGCAAAATCTGCATTCTTTATTCATCGCTTCTATTTTTATAAGCTTGTGGCTTTCGTAATCAAGAGTTTCATCGTACTCAAATGCAGCTTTATCGAATACTCCCCACGCGTTTCTTGTAAATATTAATCGTCGCTGTTGTGCCCTTTCAGCAACAGCGCGTCTGCGAGCTTCAGCAGCTTCAACAGTTTCAGTAGCTCTTTGGGACCTTATGTAATTCGCTTGCTGAAGACGCCGAGCTTGAGACTGTTCGGGTGTCTCAGACGCCCGTTGAGATGCTAGATACTCAGCATGCTGTCGACGTCTATCTTGGGACTGCTCTGGTGTCTCAGCAGCTCTTTGAGCTGCCTCACGCTCTGCTTGTTTAAGCCTTCGCAGTTCGGCTTGTGGAAACGTCTCGTTAAGTCTAGCTACTTTCATAGTTCGAGCTTTATTAGAGCTTTGGGAAAGATTAGACTTACGCTTTCGCGGCATAATTCTTAAGTACGTGTTGTTTCTATACTTCCAAAAAATACAGTACGGTAGTTATTGTTATGATTGTACTTTAATGCAATCCTTGCCTATTTAATTAACCTATCTATATAGTAATTCAATTATCAATGAAGTAATTCGTTATAATTAACCTATTTATATAATTTGTTATAATTAACGGTAAATAACCTATCTATATAGTAATTGAATTATCAATGAAGTAATTTGTTAAAATTAACCTATTTATATAATTTGTTATAATTAACTGTAAGTAACCTATCTATATAGTAATTGAATTATCAATGAAGTAATTCGTAAAATCATCAAATAAAACTTAGCGCAGTTTTTTACAATAAATTCTTTATCAAGATTACAAAAAAAACTTATTCTTTAAAATTAACTCTAAAAAGTATTTTAGGTGGAATTTTCTGAAAAAAAAGCTGGTAGTTTTTAAATTTTTATTTCGCTGTAGATTTATTTGTTTCTTTTCTTTATTTTAAATTACTTGTCAGTATGTCAACGCTTGAAATTGATAAATTGCCTAAATTTTGCTTACTTTTTACCAAAGAACCTTAGTAGAACAAAAATTCGCAAAACGGACACAACCGTCAACGACGTCTGCCCTCACGCGTCTGCCCGCGTTCGGGTCGCGCATTCAGCGATGAGCCACTTCTTCCCCACCGCACCTACCCCGCTCCCCCCACGCCCCGTTCGCCTGGCGTCGCTGCCGGTATTTATCACCGAAACTGTATTTATCGCCGAAATTGCTATGACTCTGCATTTTAAATCTGTGATATCTTCGAAAATATTTATTTAATTTACATGCTGTAAAAAGCCATATTGATCTTTATTAAATGCACAATGTATTTAAGATACTTAATTGGATAAGGATTAATACTGTATTGCTTAAAATCGCTTCGTAAATAAGCCATTATTTCTCGTACAAATTAAAGGATAAAAAATGGTTATTATGGGTTATTCCTAAGAGATAAACATATACCATCACGGACTTTTTTGTAGACCTTTTTAAGTTGTACAATACTGTAGTAAATTGTTTTGATCTATCTTGTAGGATTCAGTCAGCGTTTGCAATGTAAGCGCAAAAAATGTGTTTTTTTACGACCTCACATTAAAAACCTAAAAAATTGTAGCCTATTAAGCTATATTGTGGTAAAGTTTCATTCAAATTCATTCAGTAGTTTTTACGTGAAAGAGTAACAAACATCCATACCGCCCTCGCTTCGCTTCGGGACCCGTAGATATCAGCCGCGTAGGTCCCGCTCCCGTAGGAATTTCGGGATAAACTCCCGATCCCGCGGGATTTTCGGAAAGACAGACTTGTTACTTTTATATTAATATGTTTGTTATGAAGCTATAACCATACGCGAAGAAGGTTTTCCCGCGTAAATTCCGATCCCGCGGGATTTCCGGGGTAAAAAATATCCTATATGTTAATCTAAGTTGCCCTCTATGTGTGTGCCAAATTTCATGAAAATCGGTTCAGTAGTTTTTGCGTGAAAGAGTGTAAATTCCGATCCCGCGGGATTTCCGGGATAAAAAAATATCCTATATGTTAATCTAAGTTGCCCTCTATGTGTGTGCCAAATTTCATGAAAATCGGTTCAGTAGTTTTTGCGTGAAAGAGTAACAAACATCCATACAAACTTTCGCCTTTATAATAGTAGTAGGTAAATTGTTTTGATCTATCTTGTAGGATTCAGTCAGCGTTTGCAATGTAAGCGCAAAAAATGTGTTTTTTTACGACCTCACATTAAAAACCTAAAAAATTGTAGCCTATTAAGCTATATTGTGGTAAAGTTTCATTCAAATTCATTCAGTAGTTTTTACGTGAAAGAGTAACAAACATCCATACCGCCCTCGCTTCGCTTCGGGACCCGTAGATATCAGCCGCGTAGGTCCCGCTCCCGTAGGAATTTCGGGATAAACTCCCGATCCCGCGGGATTTTCGGAAAGACAGACTTGTTACTTTTATATTAATATGTTTGTTATGAAGCTATAACCATACGCGAAGAAGGTTTTCCCGCGTAAATTCCGATCCCGCGGGATTTCCGGGGTAAAAAATATCCTATATGTTAATCTAAGTTGCCCTCTATGTGTGTGCCAAATTTCATGAAAATCGGTTCAGTAGTTTTTGCGTGAAAGAGTGTAAATTCCGATCCCGCGGGATTTCCGGGATAAAAAAATATCCTATATGTTAATCTAAGTTGCCCTCTATGTGTGTGCCAAATTTCATGAAAATCGGTTCAGTAGTTTTTGCGTGAAAGAGTAACAAACATCCATACAAACTTTCGCCTTTATAATAGTAGTAGGATAAAATTCAATGTAGAGACGAATATTTTCTTTGTGTTCGATCAGAATTTGTAGTCATGAAATCAAAACAAACCTATACTTATTTAAGTCTTTTGATCAATTTCAACCGCAGGATTTTGGCGATTCCTAAAACTAATGCCAGTGAGTTCTGGCGTCCATCAAAGCTCTTTTTGACCGATGATACGGAAAATTGGTTCTGCGAGACCCGCGGAATCGATCCATAAACATAAAATAACATGTTAAGGGTAAGTGTGAACCATTTCTAGAAATGGGAGGTACGGTGTAAAAAGATACACCAAACACAATTCTCATGTTGTTATACATGTTGTTACTGAAGGTTGGTGCTAAAACCTTTGCGAAACTGCTTCCATATAGCTTCTTATTATTAATACCTCTTTAAGTGTTGTTAACGAAAACAAAAACGTAATTAAAAAGGGCATTGTAAATGGAAAATTCTAAAATTCGGTTTTAAGAAAAAATGCATTTTTTAAGTAGTTTAAGGGTGTTTAGGTATCTACTGTGATTTGTTTGTATTGTAGAAATTACAACATCTCCCTTTATTCCCCATTTTTTGCTGCCCAGTAAATTACTAAAGGCAAGTAGTAATTGTTGGTGCAGTTAATGATACTGTTAGTGCATAGTGAGTGATGCCACCTAAGGCTTGAAAGTGCAAATAAAATAATAGCTACTACAGCTGTTACTGGCCATGGGTAGCTTGTCGGTTGCTTGTGATAAGTTGGTTAGATCGCTGGCTGCGAGCGTATCGCGCATGGAGCAAATATATCGCGCATACCATTACCGCCGATGATTTACGTTCTAATTGGTACAGGGAATCAGGTCAATTATCCCGGGTCACGGCGCCGAGCAAGGAGGGTAAATATGAATACTTGTGTAGATCATTTACAACTATCAAATGTAGAAGCGTTCTAACTTCGCCATTTAGGTAAGGTTGACACGGCTACGGCCCACACGTTTGCTAGACAAATAGTCGTTTGAGAACCACTCGCGCGACGTTTGTACGACTAAAATGTACAAAGATGAAACGTTTATCGAATACTAACCGGACCTGTCAAGCAAATCGAATAGTAACCGAGCGGGCGTTTGGTGCTGAAGCATCAGTATTGCTATCGACCGAAATGCTATCCATTTTTCTATATTGAAAATTGTTTGCGTGAACATAAGAACTTGAAATAAAATACGCTGTCGTTTATTTTATTTGTTTATTTTATTTTATTGTTAATTAGAACGGTTTACATACCACTTACACTAATTAACACAATAATATCTAATACTAATCAAGGCACATTTTTTAAAGAATTGTCAAAAAAATGTCGTTGCAACGCACGGCGTGCCATGGCTTTTGTGTGAGCTATTTAAAAGGTAATTTAAAAATTGCGTAAACTGTTTGTTCAATAAGATTTCCCACGGAATGAATTGGAACGCCAATTTATATGACTGAGAGCTCGTGCCACCGTAGATACTGTATTGTGGCTATTCCCTTGACGCGATGCTATGCTGTATGGACGTTCTACATCTCACTGGCAAACATGATACTAAGCGATGTGTACTCCTTTCTATTAAATTTAAATGCAATAAGGTGAAACTAAGGCAATTGAATGAAAATGGAATTGAATGCGAATTTGTAGCCAGTCAATATCGAGAGTACTTGTATCTACTGTTACACGATTGGAATTCCTGCCTTCTACTTAATTTCCTCTGGTTCGTTAATTTCATCGCTGCTTTCTATGTAGCTTTAAACTTGTGACAGGGTTTTGTTTGATATATTTATCCTATGTTAATCAGCTGAAATAAAAATATTAAATCTAAAGAGATTAATATAACAAGAGAAAAATCCGAATTAAAATCAGTAAAGCCGTTTCTGAAAGCGGGAGAAATGCATAGACGACAGAAAGATCCCCAAACGACCAAGAGTTTGTAAATATTCGTTTTCCTCAAATATCTTCCACATTTTCCACACAATCAGGATCGGTTAACCGCAGGTAATTCAACAGCCTTTTACTGTAGCATTATCGTACTCAGTTTTACACACGTAATTATAACCTTTGATTATTGACACGAGTAATTGGTTGATTGGGTCGTCGAAATAATTCGGCAGAGCATCGGGCACACTCGGTCGGTAAATACGTCAGTGGTGTAAGTGGGTCGCTGTGATGGACGGTGATCATTGTATTACACTTGGTTGATGATTGATCGCCTTGCTGCTGCTGCGAGCTCGTACATGTTCCGACCTTTGATGATCTAATGTCTAGACGGAATATCGAATCTGCACAAACGTGTCAAAAAAATTGACAAATTTTGTGGCTGTTGGCCACAATTTTTATTTGTATCATTCATCACGCACACATAGACAATAGACTAACGTGTAAAACATCGCCTGCACGCACACATGCTTGATATTGTTGCCTTGTTTTTTTTTGTTTTCATTGTAGGGCGACGCTCAATCTAGACATTAGATCATCAAAGGTTCCGACATGCTGTAGCCGTCTAGATTTACTGCTAACTTTATTATGATACGGGTACTGTGTGTTTTGTACGGCGATATTTTGACCCAGTTGCACTGGCTGTGGTAACCGCTGAACGAAATATGATTATACATATCGTGATACTAGTCTCATTATAACGTGTGCACAATCCGCTTTTATGTTATTGCAATTTGTTAAATAATGTTGTATTATTAAAGGACATTTAGTTTTATTGTTGTTTGGTATCATGCACTTCAAACCAACCTCTACCTTCAGTTTGAGCTTGAAGTGAATATCCTTGAATAATCCTTTCCATCACAAAATGCATAAATATTTATGTACATTATGACAATAATCATACTAACCATTATCAAGTGTAAGGAGTATCTCATTGGCGAGCTATACCAGCAAGTCCGATGTCAAGTGATCATCATGGTGACCGTTCGTGCAGCAAGGGTCATGAGGTCGGCAGTCGATGCTGATGGCTCCGGAGTTAGGGAGATAGTTCAAAGAGCGGCCAGTAGAGCAATTCTCGGTATAATTCAGTTTCCCAAGCTCTCGGTGGCGTGCACGGCAATTTTAGCCTTATTGCCTCACCGCGTGTTATTACGTTAGCATCGGAACATGTTTAGCGTGGGAGACTGTATTAATCGTCATACATGATCGTTTCATTTTGCATAACGTCGTCGAATCAATGTTATATTAGAAGGTGTTTACCCAGCTAGAGGCTTTAGAGCTGGTAGTGTCTTCCTTTCGTCTTCCATCCGTACTATAGATATATAAGTATTGTAAAAGATGAAATAGGAAATCGGTTTTAATTTCCAGTTGGCATTTCCATAGCAATAGTCGCACGGGCGACACTGACGAATTTACGGACGCCGTCAGCGCCGGTCGCCGGCCGAGGATTGCTTTCAAATTGACTATTTACTGCTCCGAAACATTAAAAGAGCTTTATTGGAGAACTGTGAATGAGCTGCGAGGAACTGTTCACCGGAATTTATATTGGCTACCTCATAAATCCGCTGGTTGCTCGCGGCGTTTAAAGATCATACTTGCTCAGGAGATGGATGCGTGTCGCGGGAGATATAATATCTCAACAGGGCTCGTCCTCGATGTTTAGGTTGTGAACCAATTTCATCTTGAGATCCTATTGAGATGACCGCATAAAGGCAGTAGATTATGTTTGACTAATAACCTATATTTATGTGCAAATTTGCAGACATGTTGATGCCACAAAGGATGATGGACAGATGTCCACGATCCACGATGACTACTTAACGTTCGGTGATTCATCAACTTATCAATCGAATTGAATAAAGAAAATATAAAAATAAATCTTTATGTTAAAATGCATGTAATCGATTAAAATTTGAAGCAACCAATCGGATTACAAACGAAGCAGCATTCGTTTAAAGTTCGCAATCCGTTGTGATATCCGGACAAATTAAGCGCGGTGTGAGCTTTGAGCGCGGCCCCAGTGGCTCCACTGTGGCTCCATGTATTATAATTACAATAATACACGGTCTAGTTAGCGGTGTCATGACATTGTAATTGATGGATATCCGGCCACGAGAAATATTATTGGATGTTTTTAGATATTTTTCCTGTTTATCGATTTTTCTATTTATTTGTGAATCTGTTTGCGCTAGCCCTAAAAATAAATAATGCAATTTGTGGCAGGGAGGCAATGTCGTAATTTCGAATTATTGATGACCACACAAAACAGCTAATCTAAGAGCCCTAGTACACAGCGTATTTTAAAACGCGCTGACGACGCGCGTTTCACGAACGCGAGTCGTTCTTATGTTTTTCATACACAGTAGGTACAACTTATTACACAGCAAAGCAGTGTTTATAAATAAATAAACGCTTACGCGCATATACGTACCGCCTGAGTAGGATTCTCTGTGTCACGATGGCTCTGACCTATCATATAAATGCCTCTCCCAGCCGGAAATCGAACCTCGGAGTTATAACTTTACACGTAGACTCGCTTACAAATGGCTACAAAATATATAGGAGTACAAATAAGTTCTCGCCGTTTTGAACGAGGTGATGTAGAGGTTTTTGTATGAGGTGATCTTACAATAAACTTTTAACTTTTGGTATAAGACGGTGGAAACTTATTTGTACTCTATATAATAGTGTCGATTAAACTGAATATTTGGATCACCCATCTCGCTTCGTGCATGGTTTCTCATAAAGTCATTATCGTATACAAACTATCAGTGTTGGAGCTTAATGTGATTAAAGTCTAATTGAATTACAATTTGACGCGTTACTGTATTCACTGTATTGCCTACTGAACGCCGCGCATAGTTTAATAAATCTGATACGTTATCAATTCATTTTCATAATGTAATATTAATTATAATAATACCTATAAGATTTTATAGTTATATCAGCGCGGGCACTATACTTAAGTTTTAAATGCAAAAAAACAATACGGTATACAAGTACAATAATCAATACTTACTCAATTCTTTATTTTAATTATATGGTAACAAAAACATATAATTACAACAACAACAGGAATGAGCATTCAATATTCAAATTGACGCTGGGGATCGAACCCTTTTAGTTTCTTCTTCCACCTCCGTCCTCCTGCGAACATCAACTGCAACCATTCAGCCACACGGTCGTTATTTAAACAAAGAACAATTCGACGTGAGATCACCCAAGTGGGAGGCTTAAAATCGACCAATACATTATCTGCGGCCAGTTTTATAGCGAAAGCAATTGGAAACTAATTTTGAGCGCAGCCGGACGGCCACCCGAGCCATCGACGCCAATAAATTCGTCAACGTGGAAATGTCATTACCGCGGCCGCTCACAGCCGCGCTCAACAATGCGCTCGGCAGCTCTATGCGCTGAAATGTACGGCGACGGTAGTTGACCTACTATTTAGTGATCTATATAATAATGCTAACGTTTCTAACAAAGGAAGACATCTAAAGATTGGCGTATTGATTTATATACCTATTTTGTTACAAAATTTTTGTAGTGTCAGGTGTAATTAAAATAAGTTTCAGTTATTGCAAAAATTAGTACAGGTTGCAATTAAAAATACCTGATACATGTTTTATATACAGATAATTATGACTTCAAAAATAAAATTTTAATTTTAGACAATTATTTATGCCCATATAATTAGGTACTCAGATTTAGGAGCTCGGGGGTTGCCGAGTTATTGCTATAGCATAATAGATTTGGAGGAGGTTCAATATAATAAGAAAGAACTTTTATTCCCAGACTTCAAAGATGTACCTTACAATACGCGTACAATATACCTATGCTCTAATTTAGTTTTTTTAATCGTACAAAAAAGTAATGCCAGTGAAAGGGAATAAATTACATCATTTTGTACTATTTGAGTTTCCAATGAAATGTGGGAGCTTTACAAACGACAAAGACTTTTAACGTTCTTTTGACACTTGGCTCTTTACTGGCTTTATTTCCTTTTGATGTTGGCCGCTGTTGATAGGGTTCCGTGGAATAACCGAAATATGTATGAGAAACCGTATTATTAAAGGAAGTATTTTAAATGTACGCAACCATCCTGCCCCAGTGTTCACTACCGCTCACAACTAATATAATCATCTTATTCTCGATTTGAATTTTATTTCGTGTCAGCAATAGTTGTCGATATTGACATCAGATGGCGCTGCAATATCGTTTGTTTTCTTCAACCTATAAACGACCTTACTATCATGACTGACGACATTGCTTTGCCCCGTCTTATACGAGTATACCTAATGATAAAATTAAGTATTAGTTAAAATTAAGGTTATTACAAATTAAGGTTAGTCAGAACCATTCCTATTTGATCCGCACGTGGCTGGCTGCACCGTACAAGAAGAGGTCATGGGTTCCAGCTCAAGTGTTTCGGTGGAGCGAGAAATCTTCACCGACTGGACAGGCGCGCGTTGCTCGGGGGAATTGGGCACCATTTAATTGCGGTGGACCGCTTCAACGGGAATTCAACGCGTGTGTGGACGCGGCTCGAGTGAACTGCTACAGCGGGCACTTTGATAAAGGAAGCGTTTTGATACAAGGATCAAAGCGTAGCTGAGAGCTTGTGACTGGGAGTATCCCTAATTATACTTATATGTTAATTATATCATTAGGCAACACTAGGAATTATATCGAAAAAACGATTTAGACATGAGGCGGTATAACTCGTACCTACCAGCAATATATTTATTTCGACTATGTTTGATACATAGAAATCTCTTAAAGGAAGCTTTCATTTGATGACGTTTAGTCTTGTTTCACCGTAAATGTACATTTCCTGCATGGTAATTCAGGGGATCATGTCATTAATTCTGAAATCATATTATGTCATAAGAAGAACTTCCGTAGCATATTCAAAAGGTGTGACCAGCTTACTTTTGGAGCTCATTTATTTATCTGTTGATACAAGTCTCTACTGTTACTTTCTCATACTCCAATAACCTGTAATCACTCATTCAATGGTCGTAGCGTTGACGGTATCGATCACTGGAACAATGGTATATAACAGTAGGCACTGATCAATTTCCGCTGCGGCCGTGCTATATGGTTTCACGGTCCATTTGCTAAATTAGAGATCGGTTGTGAATTAAATAATGATAAATATAAATGGCTTTGTAGTGTGTTCCAATTGAAATCATCATAATGCAGAGCTAAGAGCTAAGCTACAACCCACTGATGGCCCACTACTGAGCACGGGTCTCTCCTCAATACTGAGGAGGCCTAGAGCATACTCCACCACGCTGCTCCAATGCGGGTTTGTGGAGGGGTTAGTGGCCAACCCGGTGTCGAAAGTTTTCAAGCCACCCGAAGGCCTCCAACATGGCTTAACGACTGCTATCAATCGATAACAACCGGGACCGACGGCTTTACGTGCTCTCCGAAGTACGGAAGCGCTCAAGAAATTTTTGCGACTAGCGGTCACCCATCCGAGTACCGACCGCGCCCGCTGTTGCTTAACTTTGTTGATCGCTTAGGAGCGACGCAAGCCGCCGGGCTATGAGCGCTTCATAATGCAGATCTAACAGAATCAGATATTATGTTAACTGACATGAAACGAACTTTGTTAGTGTTTTTTGTTTAAAAATCTTATTTTGACGTGACAACGTCTTATAAATTGGTTTGCCGGGTGACACTTCAAGAAACTGCGTTACGCTCCGCTCACGTTATGCGCTCACAATGAGAGCGAGTGAGAGGCACGCGTGCATGGTTAGCCCGCCTAAGAGCGAGAGAGACAGACATAATAAGCACAATCGGCCTTTGCGTTCGGCAGCTTGATTACTTTGGAGGTAGGTATTTTGGTAATGTATCCAATTATTACTTTGTTATTGACTTCTGGGACTATTTATAAATTTTAAATGTTACCTTTTTATAAATGTTTCCTGTATTCCTTCTTTATTTTTATTGATAAATTTCTGTAACTTTAAATACGATTTCATGACGTTTGTTTACTTTGATGATATTATTTGTCAATCATTCGATCAGTATTTTCTTAAGACGTTGTCACGTTCAACTATCGTCAGTAAACCGACTTTACAGACAACCAGTTTTTTATTATTCTATAATTTCACTGAATCAGATGGACGTTATGCTCTGCTACGATGGGTCGACTTCACTGGAAGTGTAATGGCGAAGAGTTAAAATTGATCGATAACTATCATGATGCTGCCGCCCGCCGCCCGCCGGCACAGACTGCCATTTGTCATGCTCGGGTCAAGTGTTGTGTGGCCGCCACAGATTATATCGTTCACAGAAATTGCATCCTCAACAAGGCGGAGTTTGCACTTTAAATGACACAGTGTTATGAATGCAAAAAAGTAAATACTTAGTTGACTACAATCCCACCTGATGGTAAGTAGTGACATAGTCTTGAGTGGTAGACCACACTAACTTAGTAGCAACTTATTTGCTTTTGATTTGAAGATAATGATTATCATTAAATCGATTAAATTATGTGGTCCAATATTAAAAATTATAATAAAAATATTAAATTATTTTAATTATTATTGGTCCAATTGTAAAACTTACAAATTGAATCACATTATTATAGATTAAAGATTAATTTACCTCGCAATAATCTGCAACCAAATACGTATAGTAAGGAATGCCCTAAAACCGAATGTATAAAACCAGCGCGCAGGCCGGTTGCGGGCTCATTTGTCGGCTGTCGGTTGACGAGGCAACATCGCTCAAGTGTTAGTTTAAGCAAGTAGTTTTAAGGTGCAATTCTGTAAGTTGATTTTTTTGGTATTTTGTTTTATGTTTACCGGTGATTATTTTGTTCTACAACTTAAATTTTATGTTTTTGTTTATTAAAATTATTAAAATTACAAATAGATTATCGCTTATTTCACAGTTGTGTTTTTTTTTATTTCAAATTTAAAACCTGATATCTAAATTCAGAACTGGGATAAAGATCTCTATTAAAAATTTGACCATCAAAGAACAAAATAATTATCCTGTTAACATTGTTTTATTTCGTTTTGTTTAACTACCGTCTAGTTTGTCGTTTTTAACAACCATGCGTAAGAAATCGAAACGTAATCGCTCCAGGATTAGAAGTAGGTCACGCCATGCGAGGGATCGATCGGCAAGTAGTTCACATAGGTCTCGTAGGGCCCGCGAGTCTCGTAGCCGTGGTGATTCAGAGAATAGTGCGCACGAGCGTTACGACTCCGCTCGCACTCGTTATCGTAGATCGCGACAAGAGTCGAAGTCGAGAAGTCCACGCGGAACGCCTCCTCCACGCTCACCCGTCTCGCGTTCGGCCGGCGGCGACTCGCTGCAGGACACTTTGAATAACATCCTAATGAGACTAAACGCTGTCGAACAGTCTAGCAGTAGTGGCGTGACGCCGACCCCCAATAATATTGTCGAACCGGGTAGCAGCATTGTAAAAAACGTACCTGCAGTCATTGATCACGCAGTAAATAACAAAAACACTGTATCGTCCGCGAATAGTTTGCTTAACTTGAGCGATGTTCCTCATACGTGCGTCGACAATTCCGAGGGCTTACCGTCCACTCATGATCAAGACCCCACGATTCGCAATTCCGATACAATAACAACTTCTTCTCTTACTGTTCTGGCGGAAGCCATTAAGTCTCTAAGGCCAAGTAACTCGCGCGATTACTACGTGTCCACCTTTGATCCGTCCATACATGACATTGACGTATGGTGTTCAGAGGTTGACCGCGCTATGACTGCGAATGGCTGGGGGGATCAGGAGTGTCTTTCGCGTGTGGCATCGTGTTTAAAAGGCGACGCCAAAATATGGTTAAGTGAATGGGTCACAAGTGACCGCACCTGGTCAAACTTTAAAAATGAATTTACACCTCTTTGCCCTCGGAAGTTGGACTACGCCGGTATTTTATTTGAATGCATGAACACGACATCCGACAAATACACGACATACGCTGAGTATGCGAGACGTACACTGTTGCGTCTGCGAGCGGTTAAGGGTTTATCCGAAGAGCTTAGGACTCTTATAGTAATACGAGGTATTGAAAACCCTCAAATTAGAGCCGCAGCGGCAAACGCGAACCTGGTAGCCGGAGATTTAGTCTCGTTCCTATCAATATATACCAAACCAAATCGAATCAAGCCCAACAGTACTCACGTTAAAGCCCAAGTAACTTCGCGGTCGGGAATTAAATGTTACGTTTGCGGTCAACGCGGACATTTAGGACGCAAATGTAATACAATTAGACACACTAAAACCTATAATGTCCCAAATACGAGTACTGCTCCCACTGCTAGGTCCGCGGTGTCGTGTACTTTCTGTAAAAAGACGGGACACACGGAAGATCTTTGTTTTGTAAAGAATAGGTCGGAACCAAGGAACCAGCGAAATGTGAATTTGTGCGCACCCAAAGCTATTACAAATATAGACGTAGTTCCTGCTGTTGTCCAAGGTATACCAATGGACGTACTTATCGATAGTGGTGCCCACAACATATCGCTGATTTCTTCCGACGTTCTTAAGTTTCTTTCGTGTCAACCCAAATACACACGATGTACGTTAAAAGGCGTTAGTGAACACGAAATTGTTGCTACTTCTTATGTCACTGTTACCATCGAGTTAAGTAATATTTCACTAGAGGCTGACCTAGTTGTAGTGCCATCGGAGTGCATGAACGCCTCAATAATAATAGGGACCGATGTTCTGAACCGCGACGGGGTTATGTATGTGCGCACGAAAGACAAACAGTATATCACTCACGTAAAAAATGCCACCGGTCAGGTTAATCAAGTTCAGCCTATTGAAAGCTCCTCAGTAAAAACCCCGCTGCTAGGTAGTGATTTGGAATCATTAATGCTTGTGTTGACGCCTTTCTCGAATTTTCTCATCTCGGGGACCGCTACCACCACGGTCACTACTGGCGAGATGGAGATCAGACTTACTAGTTCTACTCCAATATCTTACCGCCCGTATAAATTATCTTATGGGGAAAAACTGAAAGTTCGCGAAATAATAGGGGATCTTTTGGACAAGGGTATAATCAAGGAGTCACGATCACAGTATGCCAGCCCCATTATTCTGGTGAAGAAAAAGGACGGCTCCGACCGTATGTGCGTCGACTTTAGAGCACTTAATCGTATCACAGAGAGGGAGAGGTACCCACTCCCCCTCATTGATGATCAAATTGACCGTCTTGGGCGGTACACTTTCTTCACCAGCTTGGATATGGCTACTGGTTTTCACCAGATACGGATCAAAGACAAATGCACTCACTACACAGGGTTCGTAACGCCCGAAGGGCACTACGAATATTTAAAGATGCCCTACGGCTTGACGAACTCACCAATAGTTTACCAGCGAATTATCAACGATACTCTACGGGAGTTCATTGATTCTGGCAATGTACTCGTTTATATCGATGACGTGCTCCTTTTGAGTAACACGGTGAAAGATGGCATTTTGTTGCTTGAAGAAGTACTCAAGAAATGCTCCTTTTTAACCACTGAGGTTGAGTACCTAGGTAGACTTGTAAGCGGTGGTCAGGTACGCCCGAGCGCCAGAAAGATTGAGGCCTTGAAAAACTCATCTGCACCTAAAAATGTCAAACAAGTCCGACAGTTTCTTGGGCTTGCGGGCTACTTCCGTAGGTATATTTCTGGTTACGCCACTAAGACGGCATGCATTGCTCTGCTAACTAGGAAAGGTGTTCAGTTTAATTGGGGTCCTGAACAGGAACAGGTTCGTCAAGAATTGATAACATGCTTGACAAGTGAACCTATCCTCACTATATTTAGACCTGAACTTCCTACGGAGGTCCATACCGACGCGAGCAGTGCGGGCTATGGGGCTGTACTCATGCAGACGCATCCTGATGGCAGAAGGCATGTTGTAGCATACTTCAGCAGGGTCACACAGGGAGCTGAAAGTAAATATCACAGCTACGAGCTGGAAACGTTAGCAGTGGTTAGGGCCCTGCAGCACTTCCGCCATTACTTAGTGGGTATCCAGTTTAAGGTCATTACAGACTGCAACGCCCTCAAATCGACTCAAAGCAAAAAGGATCTTCTCCCTCGTGTGGCCCGCTGGTGGATATACCTACAGGATTTCCAATTTACCATGGAATATCGTAAAGGAGTTATGCTGCAGCATGCCGACTACCTCAGCAGGAACCCGGTAGCCACAATTAACCAGATATCTAACCCGCGTAATTGGGCACAAATCGCGCAAGCGGCTGATAGCGAAACTAGGGACTTGATGCAAAAGCTATCAGACGGGATATTAGATTCAGACCGTTACGTCATACGAAATGAACTACTGTACTACAAATATACCTCTGTTGGTGAAGATCCGCGTCTCCTGTGCTACATTCCGAAGGGCCATCGTCTAAGCCTATTACGCATCTTCCATGACGAGCACCAACACATTAATTCTGATAAAACTTTGCATCTTATTCTGAAACATTTCTGGTTCCCGAATCTCCGTCAATTTGTAAGGAAATATGTTTCACATTGCTTGGTCTGTATAACAAAGAAGCGGGTACCAAGGGCCCCACTTCAAAACATATCGTCCTGGCCAAAGCCTAGTACTCCATTCGACACCGTACATGTGGATGCACTTGGACCATTACCAACGTCTGAGGGCTACAAATTTATACTGGTATTAGTAGACTCCTTCACCAAGTTCTGCTTACTATACCCGATGTACCATCAAGACGCCAGTGAACTTCAAAAGGTAATGACTCAAGCTATTTCTCTGTTTGGCGTTCCGAAGCTGCTGGTCACCGACCGAGGCCGAATGTTTGAAGCCAGAAGCTTTGTCCAATGGATATCTGAACTTGGGGCAGATTTGCATTATATTACCCCAGAAATGCATAACTCAAATGGACAGGTGGAAAGGTACGTGAGAACGGTCCTTAATATGTTAAGAGTCGAAGTTGGTCATCGAAATGCCTCCTGGTCTGAAACTCTATGGAAGCTCCAGTTGGTCCTGAATATTACTAAGCAGAAGACCACCCAAGCCTCCCCAATCAGCTTGATGATAGGTACCGAAGCTACTACTCCAATCATACGCTCCCTCATACGAGACGTTGCTGTAAGCAGCCCGATGAACAATCGAGAAGCTCTAAGAGAACTCAACAGGAACCGGGCTGCTGAACTTCTTCGAAAGAATCAAGAAAATCAAGACTCTTTAGTAAACCAATCAAGACATCAGCCACGAACGTACGCCGTGGATGACCTAGCCTTCGTCATAAAATATTCGCAATCGACAGGCAAACTGGATCCTGGAATGCGAGGGCCGTATCGGGTCACTAGGGTTTTACCGAACGGGCGCTACGAACTGAGATTACTCAGTGGTAGCAAAGGAAAATCGACTCAAGCCGCCGCCCAATATATGGTTCCTTGGAAGGGCGAATGGTGCCCCGAGACTTGTGCCATATTTTTCGATGGTAAGGTTCTGAAACTGTTTAATTTCTCTGTTATGTCATTATTTTGGTGATTACTTTCAGAAGTAGTAAGAGACGCACATGGCATCTCGTAAATCTGCTACTCTGTGGGGGTCCTGGCAACACCCTCACCGATCACCACCGGCGTTAGTCGCCACTGACAAGTGCGTTAGTCGCGCCGGCGTCAGTCGCCACGGACGTTAGTCGTCGATCGCGTTAGTCGCTACGGACGTTAGTCGTCAATCGCGTTAGTCGCACTGGCGTTAGTCGCCCCGCAAAGGCGTTAGTCGCCCAGCAAGGGTAATATGCGGTGAGGATGTGAAACGGTCGGGACGCCGACAGTTTTACATCTTTACTTCCGTTATTTACTTTGTTATTACGTTGTACTTGTTGTGCCTGTCTGTCTCGCTCTCGTTGCTTTATTACTGCGACTCTGATGTTTGACTCTAAACTAATACAAACAATATCTTTCAGATGGCAATGATGACAATTTAATACCAGAAAGTCAGCATGACAGTGACCAGAGCGCTGTAGCTGGACCGTCGATGCCTTTACTTGAAGACGAGGGTCAGGAAGTTGGACAAGCATGTGAGACTTCTCCAGGTGTACCTTCGAGGAATCTGGTCGAGGACGACCCCGAGTCAGGAGAGGCCGAGTAAGGAATGCCCTAAAACCGAATGTATAAAACCAGCGCGCAGGCCGGTTGCGGGCTCATTTGTCGGCTGTCGGTTGACGAGGCAACATCGCTCAAGTGTTAGTTTAAGCAAGTAGTTTTAAGGTGCAATTCTGTAAGTTGATTTTTTTGGTATTTTGTTTTATGTTTACCGGTGATTATTTTGTTCTACAACTTAAATTTTATGTTTTTGTTTATTAAAATTATTAAAATTACAAATAGATTATCGCTTATTTCACAGTTGTGTTTTTTTTTATTTCAAATTTAAAACCTGATATCTAAATGTATACATATACTCGTACCTACTACACTAAGTTTGATTCCCGGCCGGGGCCGATATATGTGTGACAAATTGGGCTCAAGTCTTACGAGCCAGTAGCTGTCTCCTATATAACTCATATATAACTTTTACGCATTTATTTATGATTAAGGCAGGTGTCCGACCACCGACGAGCAGCGAGTAGCTACGGGCTATTTTGTCGCTCAAGAAAGGGACATCTTTTGCGCGTGTTTTGAGCGAAAAAATAGCCAAGTTTTGCTCGCCAGCGGTGGGACACCTGTCGTATGCTGCGTCAAAAACAGTCCGGTCAAAAAACGTGTCGAGTCTGTCTGGCCAGTGTTCTATGGCTCGAAATATTACGATATGCGTAATTTATGTCGTCGTACATCACGTGTGAAATTCACAGTAATCTCGATTTCATATCAAAAATGTAATTTACTTTACACTGCCGCAAAATCATAACAGGTATCTATCTGTTAAATACATATTTTATTTGTGATGATCCGTTTGCATTCATACTGTGGTTAACGTTCCGATCTCTCTTTATTCGCATTCTTGATTATTTCTGCCACGTGCGTTTAACCAGTTATGAAATAATTTTGCTACTAAAGACTTCTTTTTGTGATGCCCCCGACATTTTTAGAATAAATTGTGTGTGCACTTCCCTGTGTTTATTTTAATTTTTCAAGACCGTGAAGGAAATTACCTTAAGCCACAAGAACTATTTTGTGCGCTGCCGACAAACTGGCTTACAGTTTGGCAGAACTTATTATATGTTTTGTAACTAGTCCATTAAAAAAAATCATGTGGCCCTATCACTAAGCAGAGAGCTGGGTTCTCTTCCTTCCCACGACCCCCTGGTCTGCAGAGGTCAGTATTCTGGACCGCCCGACACGTCCTATCCCAGAATCCTCACATAATTTACCGCTAAATCGTTCGGAAGGCTAAGCGACAGCGCAATGCCTACTGTTATGTGGGAGCCTCAGACCAATAAACTATAGACGGCGTGCCGTGAACAAAAGTGTGAAGCCGGCAAAAGTGCGCCTAAAACACACATCGGAACCAATAGAATGCCCTATGTTGACAGTTTGAACTAGAACAAATTTAAACTTTACTTTTTGGAACACAAAGCTTCATTCATTTTTTATTATTTAGAACACAAAAGTCGTTTTGGTGTGAGTGCCGCCGTGTGTATTACAAGGCGAGGCACACTTTTTGTCGGCTTCACGCTTTTGTTCACGGCACGCCGTCTATAGTTTATTGGTCTGAGGTGGGAGCATTTCAGCTGCTTACCTAATCCCAGCTACAGCCCAGCTTACATTAGCATAAGTGGAAGCGAATGGATGATGAGACAATAGTATGAGCATCGGTGTGAAAAGGATGATTGATAAATTAATTAATTGATAGTTTTAGTAACACATCACTTGCGTTCGAAACTTAGTGTGCATTTAATAAATACATATGGGTAATATCTCTGTGAAGTGAATTAAAACCACGCTGATAGAGAGAGAGAGAGAAAAAAAGGTGCAAATATCAAAATTAATTAATGAATCAGTAGGTAATTATTGTAAAATTAAATTTTACAAGTTGAATGGTAAAAGGTTTTATTTATCAACAAATTTGTTACTATAATATACTATGATAATATATGTATATGATATTATAATGTTTTAGTGAAAGGCAGGTTTTTTTTATAGAATTAAGATAGTAAACGAGCATGCAGCACCACCTTCCGCTGCCGCCCATGACAACTGTGACCGACCCAGAACTAGACTCAATGAATCTCGTTCTAATTCGGTCACAGATGCGTTGCTACCCCTGAGGACTGAGATGGTCGCCTCTAAAAAAGTGTAACCGGCTCCACACCTGCCTATCCGGAACACAATTGTTCTTAAAACAATTATTACCTACACGGTAGGAATGGTACTAAGTACCGTGGCGGGCGGTGGTACTTCCCCGGGTGAGCTCTAGGCCCTACCAACCTATTATGGTGATCACAGTGATTAAGGTGATCACAAAATAGATATTTGGAGGCAATAATGTCCGGTCAGTGATTTGGCGATCAATGGTGGCGAGCGGCTCTCGGCGCGACAATGGCGGCCGCCGACCGCCGCGGGACCGGACGGCAATCGATACAGTAATTGTTAGAGCATTGCGCCCAAATTGTTTCGCTACTGATCACTGCCCATTGTTGCTGAATCCGACCGCTACTCTCGGTACATTCAAAGAATTACTTGTACACGGCCACTCGCATATTTTATTTGATATTCATATGCCATAATACTGATATCGATCAGTTTTTGTAGGGATCCAAAGGGTGACAAAAAGAGCCCTATTTAATTATCTGCTACATATTATCTGTCTGCCGAAGCGCTCATCGCCCGACGGTTTGCATCGATCCTAAGTGATCTACAAAGTTAAGGAAATGCAAGTGTGATCGATAGTTTGATGGGTGACCGCTAGTGGCACTCTGTGGCAATCTGTTGGACCCTTCCGTGCTTCGGCACGCACGTAAATTATTATAGCAGTCGTTAAGCTTTGTTGAAAGCCTTCGGGTGGCTTGAAAACTTCCGATACTTAGATTGACCACTAATGCCTCCACTTATCCGCACTAGGGCAGCGTGGCAGACTGGCTCAGTAGTTAGTCATTAATGAGTTGCAGCCACACGTTTGTCGGTATGTCACAGGGTTAAATCTTGATTGGAAACAGGAAAATATAATAAATTTTTCACAGAACACGTGTTACCGATGTCGCTAGGATAAAAAATATTAAACCTAGTTAACTGGTACGTGGTAACGAACCCAACGTGTGCGAGGCTGACTCGAACTTGACCGGCTTTTAGGCCTTTTTGATACAATTAAATTTCATCCAGTGTGTTGTATCGACGAACTTGATTTTATTTACCTCGGAGCCTGTCATCTAGTGTTTGGTATCCACTCCACTCTTTTTGTGTACTCCAATAACATGTTCCACAATCGTCGGCAGGAGGGACGCGCGAACTTCACCCGTCCGCTGGTATCGACAGCTATTATGACACACTGGATATGGAACGAAAATAATTTATGAATTCAATACGCTGCGCCATGACAGGCTTCATTATACTATCTCTTATTTAGATAGATACTGCGATGATACTGAAAAATTCAAAGGTTTTCGCGGGATTTCTTGCTATGTTAACCTATGTTATTATTGTTATTAGTGAGATGATTATATTAGAAAATAATGGGTTAAAATTCTAACACATGCATATTTATTGTAGAACAAAGAACAAACAGTTTAGTATCACATACTTGAAATGTTCATCGAAGCGAAACATAAACTTGAAGCAACTTGCTCCCAAACTAAATAATAAACCCTGTTCTCGGTATCGTAATAAACAATTTAATAACGTCGGAACAGGATTAGTAACAATAAGTTAAAATTAAGGACTATTGATTTTAAACTTAAGTCGTCGAGGATATCTTACATATTTTATTATAATACGGGGAATTCACGATATACATTTTATTTACCGATATTGCGATAAAATTCACGATAAAACTGAATAGTTAACTGGAATTAACTGAACAATTAAGAAATAGTACCTACTTTCAATTTCAAAATAATTTATTCAAGTACATTTATCATTATCACTGATACACCTTACGCATTTTTTTATACGTTTCGCAAAGGTACTTTAAATATTCCTTTAACCATTATAAAGGACTAGTAAATCTGCCCTCGCTTCGCTTCGGGACACCAGTCCCTTCAAAAATCTCTATAAATTTTAACAAATTATGTCATTTCGATGTCTATATTACTGCAAAGTTTCATGAAAATCCGTTCAGTAGTTTTTGCGTGAAAGAGTAACAAACCCACACACACACACACTCACTCACATACATCCTTACAAAATTTCGCATTTATAATATTAGTAGGATTTTAAATAAAACTACATATAAGGAGTAGAAACAGCCAAAAAAATGTCCCTCAGCACATATTTTAAAACAAAAATTATACATATAACTGATCATTTCAGCCGTGACCGCGTATTTAAATAAAAAATCTATTATTACCTGTAGTGCATGGCGCACTCGCGTTTACAGTAAACATTCTAGATCAATTGCACCTACGTATGCTTTCTGATTCCCAGACTGCACATAATTACGTACCGCTCAGAGTCGCGACATATCTGTCAGGAGTCGCTCTCGACCGCCCTCATTACCCCGGCTCCACACGTTGGCGCCAACGTTCGCGCCAACGCTACTCGCCCAACGTGTGGAGCTAGAAAATCGTCGTTGGGGCGAGCGTTGGGAGTTGGCAGGCGCTACTCGGCCAACGTGTGGAGTGTGGAGCTAGAAAATGGCGTTGGCGCCAACGTTGGCGCGAACGTTGGCGCCAACGTGTGGAGCCGGCCTTATTCAACCAGCGATCTGATCCGCAGGGCCCGTGTCTGAGGGCCGCGAGTGGCCCGTAATTGCGCCGCCTTGACATTGACACAGGGCTCTACTGTGCTCCGACAACGGCCCTTCAAATAAACTTTCGCTCTGGCCCTACATGCTACATGACTGAAGTTAATACGAGTTTATGCTTGCTTACAATACGTATAGTATCACGCCGTTAATTATTTTAAGTGTAACAGGTACTCACGGTGTTTCGACCCAATTACTTCGGTGTTTACGTTTATTTGTGTTTACGTTTTATTCTACTACTTGCCAGCATGATAAATATCTTAAGTAATCATTCAATCGTCTTGAATGATTACCATACTTAGAAATTGGAAAATTTTGTTCATTTGTACTCGTAAATTTAATGTATAGGTACCTACTCTTAAATAATTAGGTTACAATAAGGCAACTAGATAATATTAATTAGTTTCCACGTACAGTCCGCGTTAACCCATGAGTCGGCAGGGTTTGGTAAGAAACGCTGGGATTCCTGGCATACTGTCCCCGCGACCCGCGCGTGACGAGGCGACTCACGTCAGGAATTCCACCTCAGCGTCGTACATTCTTGCGGCCAAGTCGACGCGCAGAGACAGTGATTCTAAATTAAATGTCAATTTCCACGCACCCACAAATACTTGGGGTGTGATGTAAGCTGTAACATAAGGATTAAAGATCCTAAATTTGTTTTTAGTCAACTGTTATAATTAAGAACAACTTTGTTATTTGTGATTTCTGTTGAAACAACGCTAACAAATTAGTTAAAATGCTAATAGATAATTTTGTATTCGAAGGCCAAAGTGTTCGCAGTAGTTCCGAACTATGTAGGGAGCGGCAGTCCAGCTACATTTGCATAAAACAAGAGATTTGGATCGGAGAGCTGACCGCCAGCTAGGACAGCGGGCTTAACAGAAAAATACCTTCAATAAGTATAGGTCTTTACATGTATTTATGCTTTTACGGATAATTTTATTCTGAAAAAAAATAATCCCCACACAGAATTTGGAATTTTGAAATTTATCATATTTTAAAATAAAAGAAATTGCCGAGTAGTTAGTGTATGACATATTTGAATTGTCAACAACCTCTAAACAAAATACTGAGCTGTCTTTTATCCTACGAAAATCCTTACGAACTCGCAAAGCTTGCAAATCCTCAAGTGATGGAATAAGTGTAGAAGTTTAAATATACGGAGTCCTCTTCGTTTGTTGGCGCGGCGGGGGGCGCGGGGGGCGGCGGGGGGCGCGGGGGGCGCGGGGGGCGGCGCTATCTTCCGCGGCCAGGCGCTGTCGACGCGCGATAAAAACTCCGAGGCGACTCGCGCCAAAGATTATGTGCGTGCAACCTACGGAACCTATCGTTATGTGGCGCTGTTACCCGGTAACACTTCCCATTGCATTACATTTCTATTTTTTTCAACCTATTAATGGCCAATATGGAACACGGATCTTTCCTCATTATTGGAGGAGGGCTAGGGCACAGAATAATACTAATATAATATACAAATCTGACTATTTATAAACAAAATTGAAACAAAATAAGTAGGACACGTCAGCTTTATTTAAATTAATTTTGTAGTATAACGAGGTAAATAGAGGATGAAAATTGTTTAGAAAATCAGTTTCAAATGCTTCCGCATGGATGATTCAGTTTGTTCCAAATTATTTCATAAAACCTTTACGTACTTAAAACTCAATAATTTATTTTATTTTAAAGCAGGGAACATAAATTATTATAGTCTAAAAAGTAATTCATATTATTAAATAACATCTGCACAATAATGTAACTAAATTCTTCCATCTCTTTTGCTTTCATCTTTGTAATTGCCGATTCTGAAATTACATTAAAGATGAATAGAAAAAATGGCGATTAAATAAAATAATGTACAATCAAAAGGAGGCCATGAATAAGTAAACGATAAACTTACAAAGATTTCTCACTACAATGAAATAAAAATTCCATTACAATGAGGACTGAGATTGTGAACGAAAGAAACGTAAAATTACAATATCAGATATGTTTTGAGTGGACCACACGCTGTCCTCAGACCGAATACGACCTTGTATCATATAATATGAAGTCATTGTTTATTTATTTTTTTCACGACATTTTATTTATAAAAATAGTCAAATGAAGTGATGGTAAGGCATGACTACCATCCAAATAATTATATTTATATCAACGAAGCCGATAGATAGATTAATACTGGGAGCAATATTCTTTCACAAAACTCTACAAGCAAGCAAGGCAGCCAGCTACTGATGCCCTCTACAGTCCTGGTCTACCACATGGGTCTACCGGTACAGAATAGGGACCAATATATAATCTAGACGTGTCCAATACGACCAAATATTCTGCAGCCCTTCTGCAGCGTGTTATTGTTTGACGACGTGAGCGATGGATGGCGCTAGTGCCCGCGGCGCTGTTTGCCGCCGTCCGGTAACAGCTTATTAGCTTCACTGGCTGACTGACGCTAAGTGCGGTTAATTCCTTTGTTTTTAAAGTACTATCGACTCTCCTTGAACTACTGTAAAGTATTGAGTGTGAGATGCACTGAAAAGTTCCTAATCTATTCCGATTTTACTACTGCGTTGTCACTGGAGCGTCAAAGGCCTATTATAATATCTTATTTAATTTTCTTTAACATTTTAACTTTAATATATTTTATATATCTAGTTAAACTATTAAACTCCTTGTAACGTTATAAGTGTTAATTGGATTTCTAAATAAACCCGGTATTAACAATATTGAAGTGAACGGGTTGAATTACCCAAAACTAAAAAGAGGAATTCTTAATTGTTAATTTATTCTAAGCTAGCTTTTATCTGCAGCTTAGTTCGCGTAAATAATTTCGATACACTACAATAACACCGTACCACCGTCACACTCACGTCACCCTCACTCTCATCTCACGTTACAACAATTACAATACCTACATAGGTTTAAACGCAGTAATAAATATCACGCACTCTTTATTGCAGTGTAACAATATTGGGTATCACTAATATTAAACACTAGTAAATCCGCCCTCGCTTCGCTTCGGGAAACCCGTCCCTTCAAAAATCTCTATAAATTTTAACAAATTATGTTATTCCGATGTCTAAGCTATATTACTGTAAAGTTTCATGAAAATCCGTTCAGTAGTTTTTGCGTGAAAGAGTAACAAACACACACACACACACTCACATACATCCTTACAAACTTTCGCATTTATAATATTAGTAGGATTAATAATTAATTATTGTTTTCGGTCTGGTTTTCGTGATCTCTTCTTGCATAATATTGTCATCGGTAGATACCTACTATCCACGATACATGATATCTGAGTGTGGAGCTATGAGGGTATGAGGATAACGATGCTTATTTAATCTGTTAAATTGATTAAATATTCATATATTAAAACGTTTACATTCGTATTTACGTTGAAATTTTTTGTACTTTTGTGAAGAATCCACAAATTTTAATTTTCTCAATATTTAATTTGTTGTGGGGCAGAACAACACACAAAGTTATTATTCAGTATTCCTACCCGGCGCGGCCGCAGCCACCGGGGTGAGAGTAAGCACTTTGGACGAAACTTGGTAAAGCAGTGTTAATACTCTTTAAGGACGTAATAACAGTTGAAAGTTAAATAAGACGGGAACTTCCATACTTAGCGGAGTAGGTCACGGGCTCACAGGACAAAGGGGAATAAATTATTTATGAAACAATCAAACGGTAAATTTGCGTTCGGCGTATACAGTCTAATTTATTTAATGACATTCGCACAATGAAACGGAACAAGGCGCTTGATCTGCACAAAACGCGATCCCACATTCAATTATGTCGGAAACAAGCGAATACGTAATGAGGACCTACATACGTACATACATTATGTATATGACTAGCTGTTACCTACGACTTAGTCCACGAGATTATGAAAATATGACTTATCATGAAGTTTAACCATACTGTAAATTTAAAACTCATGTCAAAAGCATTCTCATGAGGAAAGGTTATTACAAACTTGATGAATATTTTAATGATAAAACAGCTTGGACATGAGTTTATTATTTTAGCCGTAATTAGTAGTAAGTGCAACTGTAACTGTGAGTAGAGGAAGAGAAAAAAATGACTCCTTGGGAGTTTCTTGCCGCTTGTTCTTCCAAGACCACTCACCGTAGGGATTTGTTGAAGCGATGGCGTAGCTTGGCGTTCGGAAAGTGTTTGTAAAAACCTACTTCGAAGAATTAAATAATTTGAATTTGAATTTGAATTTGAATTAACCTGTAGAATACCGAGAGGCGCGCAACTCTGTGCCTGTGCAAAGCCTCGGGCTTTCAAGACTGGCCTCCAGCAATCGAGGGCTACCATTCAACCATTTATCATGCAGCTTCGTTGTCATCGCCGTCTTTCATACTGTATTTGGTCTTTATTAGGCCGAGTGCCGGTGTGGAGGAAAAGGAGAGATCTCCCGCCAGGCGATGTCACTGCCTGGGGACCGCGGTCCTGATGTTAACTCGGACCATTTGTATATATAGTTTGTATATCTTGAAATCTTTATAGCACGGTTGAGGATGCGTCTTCTGATTGGCCAGTTCAGTATGACGCGTATGACGTAGTCTATTGTTTCACTGCACTCGTCGCTCGTGGTTGCGTGGTCAGCATTATGTGCGGCGCGCGCTCATACTCGTATTACTGTAGGTATGGCGCCGCTACACCGGTTCTACAAACTAGGATGGCTTCGACTTTATTACTAAAGTTGCTTAAATATTTCTTTGACAATTATATTAGGATGAAATGAACAACATTTTATTTCTTATTGATTGTTTGTTATTACTCATGGAGGCTTAATTGGATAGCGAAAGTTAATTCTGAACTTTGTAGCCAAAGTCGCGTCTATGAAGTATATCAAGTTAAGCAACTGTAAGTTGGCCGAGGTAATAATAGGATCAGTAGAAAGTTTTTATATGGCAAATTTTTGGCAACATGGCAACATTTCGTCATACTAACATCATAAAAAATTTAAAAAAATAATAATAACATACTAAATACTCCACCGATATGCATCCACGAAGTGTGCGCGAATACAAAGCACCCACGCCTTACAATGGACTAAAGAATTAAAATCATCGACGCAAAATAGAGATAAATCTTCATAGACAAGCAGCAGAAAATTTTATTGAAAATCCATTATTTAACAAGGAAACCAATTAATATAAGAGATTTCAATGAATCCGACCATAATTAATACTTGCTACAATATTTGGAGAGCCGTGGAAGTGTCATTAAAAGTGAGTCGTCGACCGCGCGGCGAGCGGCGACTTGCGAAGTGTCAAAGTGGCGAGGCATCTCCCGCCATTAGCGGGCAGGCCGGCTACGCGCGCGGTCGCCTACGCTGTAGCGGTCTCTACGGAGTGTTCGTAGCGCGGAAACTTGCAAACTTTGTTCATGTGACTGAGTGGCGTCGTGGCGTGCTATGACCCAGCCTGAGTCTCTGTGACCGAAAGCTGCCTGTTGTAAGTACACACCGATTTATCTATTCTCTTATACCGGATAAAAGCAAACAAACTTTTTTAGAAGCCCGCCAAAATGAGTTTCTTTTAGACATCGAGTGATGCCTAAGTTTTTTCAAGTGAAGTTATCGGTAGATTTAACTATTTATATTTATGCATAAGATATAAAATAGCTTGTCATAAATGTCAATTATTTTTTTGTTACTGCAACATTTATATGAAAGGCTTTATATTATTATCTTATATCAGAGCTTACTTAACGGAAATTCTTTGTAAAATGCTCTTGTATTAAAAGTATATAAACCTTCACATGATAATGTGACTGTGGAAAATTACAAGTAGACAAATGAAAAAACTTAAAAACATATAAGTTTGAACTCTATGAGTACACATTTCTCATTCCTATTTATACAACTGTGTTTTGAATTCGAAAAGCTATCTATTAATATTCCTGAGACGAAACATCATTTTCAAGTTTAATTCTTGAGACTCGTTGCTTCCTGTAGAAATACAAATTCTTGAATTGTACATTGTATTGGAGTAAAATTCCCCGAGGAGGAACAAACTGTGTTAACAAAGGAATAATTGCATTTTAAACCGATGCAACCTGCGCCGAGAGCGACCACTCAGCTTTGTCGGGCCCGGCTTTCGGAGCCCGATTGTTGCAGCTACTTTATATTTTATTTACATAAATATTACCTCCGTTTTCAAATACCAATTTTCTTAGTTATAGCTCTTTGTGCCTTCAGATGTCGCGTATACGTCGCTGATTTATTCCGCTTTGTTACGTGTAAATAAAGTTCAACAAATCGATTCCATGTATAACATTGTAGTCTTTAGCACTTTTATTTCTTAATTTTAAATTAAAATAATACATACTAATAGCTCTATATTGGGATTTCCTGTATCCTGGGCATCATATTCATATATTAAAAGCAAAAACTCATATACCTAGTCATCAATAATATTACGGATTTTGAAACTGAAGCAACATAGGTACTCTCTGATAATAGCGCCATTAGGTTATGATGTACATTTGTCCGAAACACGCCGTAACATATACGCACACTAGAGAAAGTAGAAACAGTTTCAATCCCGGCTTTGCCGCTTACCCCGACGTGCGGTCGGACCTAAACTTTTTTATTGTATTACAGATCTCACAACAAAAACTCTCCGTGAGCAATCTGACACGCGGCATTTTTCTCTCGAACCCATTACTGTCGAATTACCTATTCTGAATTACAGATTCATTTTGCCAGTGCATTAGGTGTGTGAATAAAGTGATATTTTACTTTTTTGTAATATTTTTCTCTTTCTAGTTAAAAGCATCTCTCGGAAACGATGCATGTTTAATGTCCAACCCTTTAGTATTATGGAATATCCTGGTTAACGATGTACAAAATGACGTCATCTCTGAAAATGAACTACATTACTATCCTATAATATTTATTCCGTGTACAAAAATAGGTTAAAGAATTTAAATAAATCTCTTTGTTGAGTTGTAATTGTAACCCGTTTTTTACGACAATGTTTCAGAGTTTTAAATTAAATGACAAAAACGAATTCAAAACATTTGGTATAGAAAGTACACCTCAATATCAGCTGATAGTGATTCTCTTTGCGTACTGAAAGTTCCTTGGTACGATTCCCGACCGGGGCATACGTTACAATATATAAATATAGTAAATCCACCCTCGCTTCGCTTCGGGGAACAAGTCCCTTTAAAAATGTCTATAAATTTTAACAAATTATGTTATTCCAATGTCTAAGCTATATTACTGCAAAGTTTCATGAAAATCCGTTCAGTAGTTTTTGCGTGAAAGAGCAACAAACACACACACACACACACTCACTCACTCACTCACTCACATACATCCTTACAAACTTTCGCATTTATAATATTAGTAGGACTAGTAGGATTTGTGCTGGTAGAATGATTGAAATACAATGATGTGTTGTGTGCACAAGTCACTTGTGCATGCCCTTAGGTTTACTAAAATTATAATGTACTGGCAAGTAAGCTAGTGAAGGTACTGTCATCCCTTATTGTACCCACTTAGAGGTGGAATATCACAAAATTGGTCAAATACATTGTCATGTGTAAACGTCGACTTTCGATATTTCGTGATGAATGTGAGACCTTTCGCTTTTACTTATATATAAATACAACAATACCAGTATTCAAACGTACTTAATATTAATAAAATACAACAAAACTAGCAATCAAATACCGGTTCCTACACAATCTTTTCTTAACATTTATTTAAGTTTGTGAGTGTAAAAATTTATTTCACCACCGTTTTCAACCGCGCACCGAGCGGCTACAATATGGCTACAGTTTTAGTCGGCGGCGCTTCCGAGAAATTTAGTGGATAAGGAAGGAGGAATTAAGTTGGGGCTCTCGACAACGTAAACGGTTTAAGACTAGTTTGTAACGCAATGCTCTGCTCTTACATTTTGCTTTAGGGCAGATTTCCTAGCTGATATTCATCCGCAGCGTTTTAACTTTGTTCTCAGACACTAGAACAGGGATCAATGGATCTATGTATATAAACCTATATTAAAGACTAGACCTAATAAGTGCAAAATATGATAAGCTCATTTAAAATAATTTCATTATCAAGTATCAAAATAGCCAACAGTTTTGTGTCAGCGGTCGATCCCATAATATATTGTCATCGTTCTTTACTTGAATTAAGCACACTATCATTACCAGTCCGCATAATGATATTGTGATTTTTGGCAAATTATATTTTTGCATAATGTGAACTCAAGGTAACTTGACGGGTTTTACGAATAGTTCAAAAACGAATCATACCAACATCATCGACGTAGTGGATGTTAACTAAATGCTTATTATTACAGGTAACTATAAATCTACGCGTCAGATGTCGCTCAAATTTAAATAGTACATTTCAACAAGCACCCGCAACCTCCAATACTACATAGTTATGAGGTAAAACACAAAAATATATAAAAACAGTTTGTTTGAAGACTGTTAAATCAGGTAGAGATGAGATTAGTTACTAAATTGCAAGATTCGACCTGAACAGACAAACTAACAAACAGTGCAATTTAAACAAAAGCGGTAAAAGTAGTGGGAACTATAAACCATTGAGTAGTGCAGCTCACACGTCGCTCCGCAACGTGCGGCTGTGGCGCCAACATTGTAGCTTTTATTGTTCGGTGATAAACCATACACCAAATACATTTTACGTTTCGTGTTCTCCGGAAACTATTACCTACACGTGTGAGTTCCCGCCTGGAATGCACGTAAAATTGTTTTAGAGAATGTATGTATGTACCTATTAAAATTCCTGAAAACTGCAATTTTAAAAGAAATTTTATTTACTTGAACATTTAATTTCCAACTTAAAACATGCATACTTTGTTGATTTGTGTAATTTTACAACGTACAAGCTGACTTGGTACTCGTTGTTCTTAACATTTTCATCTTTGTTAATTACAACAGCTGTCTTAAATGAGACAGATAGCACATCAATATCCATCAGAATTATACCTGAGTGAATTTAAGACCTTAAAATGTGAAAATGCGAGAAGTACAGCTTGTAGTATAGCAAAATAACTCGTGAAATACAATCCAGCGCCCGCCCGCGCCGGCTGCCATATTGTACAATTGCCCATGTAATTAACATCTCTGCGGTTACGTTCTCAAATAATACTTTTACTTAACGTTTGTATTTGCCGTTTATTAATTCAAATGTAAAAATAATGTTCGGGCAAAGTCGGTTATTGTTATTGGCAGATTGCTATTAGTTAATTAAATGCTCGCGTGGATCAGAAAACACAATTTTGTTTTTACGAAACTTAAAATTCAATATACGGTAAAAAAATGATTTGGATGCCTAAACTACTACTACTAGCCGAAAATAAAAAATAATAGGTAATTGTGGCACTCGTATACCTACAATTAAACCGAGAGAAAAATTTAGCTCAAGTATAAACTTTATAATTCTGTTATTTGTTAAGTGTCAAGGGCCGTGCAATTAAATTCCCAAAAAAGTAACAAAAATTAAAAAAGACAAACTGGCTTAATGGCTTACTGCAAGACATAACACCGCATAACCCAAACTACTACAATTATTATCTAACTAGAAACTAGACATTTTCACCATGCTGCCTTTCGAAATGTATGTAACCGCTAGAAAAATTTCTGAAAGTTTGCCCTTTTAGAGGTAAAAACGGGAAGGAGGTACGAGCACATAGAAAATCAATCACAAGTGTGTATTCAGAAGATATCCATATCCATTCAAGTAATAATGAACAAGTTTAGTTCACGCGAACGAAATTGCGGGCTGAAAGCTGTTTAAGTGATAGTGAAAATTACTACCTATAATACCTATCTTTAACTTAACAAATGCTGAAGTACCTAACTCGAGCGTCGCCGTGAATGGTTCGTATTATATTCACATTGTGCGGGCGGAGCCTACAATATAAATGAGTTTTTGTTTTGGTGTCAAGGTAATGAATATCAGAATGCCCTCAGCTATCGTTAGCCAAAATGATTTCACGTTTTATGATTCTAGCTGTACGACTATTTATATAAAAAAACATTTTCTATGTAACATTCACCCCACTGTCATAACGCCATTAACCTCGATGGTGCTCTATGCATGATGGTTGCTTTAAAGATTTTTGGAGGAACAATCCAATGCTTTGTTATGATAAATTATTAGAACATGTCATCTGTGACGAAGCTGTATGTATATATGTAATACTAGTAAATCCGCCCTCGCTTCGCTTCGGGAAACCAGTCCCTTCAAAAATCTCTATAAATTTTAACAAATTATGTTATTTCGATGTCTAAGCTATATTACTGCTCATGAAAATCCGTTTAGTAGTAGTAGTAGTAGTTTTTTGCGTGAAAGAGTAATAAACCCACACACACACTCACTCACTCACAAACATCCTTACAAACTTTCGCATTTATAATATTAGTAGGATAGGATAGGAATATTAGTAGGATTATGATGATCACCTTTATGCATTGTTGAAAAACTCATTATACATTTTGTAGAACGTAGTCAAGGGCTAACTTACAAAAGATAAAATAATAGGTTTTTGTTAATGTTAAGAATACAAAATAGGCTCAATCATGTAACTACTTTGAACACCTTTTAATTTATAACGATTGGATGACGTTGTATACAAAACATTGGCTGTGACGTAAACGTATTAATATGATGTGCCATGCAAGATTGAGTTCCGACTGAAATAAGTTTTAACAAAGAGCCTTTGTAGGAGCACACAGCGAGGCTTCTTTAAATTTAAAAAGGATTGTGGAAGGAAATAATGTCGACTTTGTGACGAGTAGTCGCGTAATAGGGGAAATCCACTTAAATATTATATTTCTGTGTGTTTGTAGGTTTAAGAACTATTTCTTTGTTAACTTGTAGACGGGACACAATAATGACAAAAAAATCCAAAACTTTTCGCTACCATTTGGATCCTACTCCTTTAAATCGACACTCATAGAGCTTATATTAATTTTACGTAGCTAACTATAACCCAAATGCCTGTTAGAATAGAATAGAATAGAATAGAATAGAAAAACGTTTATTTTTCATAAATATTGCAGAACAAAATAACAAACATAAAAATAAACAAAAATTCATTAAACAATATACAAAAGCTACAGTACTTTGAGAAAACCGAACGCACTCAGCTTTGCCGCGGCGCTGGCAATGCCAGAGCCGCAACGCTGATTTTCAGCGCATCCGTTTGTAGCACATAGTTCGAGTGATGGCGAGACTTAATTAATTTTCGCAGCTACCGAGACTTAATTTATTACAATGGCAAAATTATCTTAATTTAAATTTAAACAAAAAAATCCATATTAATAAATCTAATAAAAAACAATATGTAGGTAATGGTAAAAGAAGACTACTAACTTAGTTACTTAGTTATTTTACTAATTACCATGAATTGCCCCCAGGTAAGCGGAATGGCGGCCGGCGCCGCCGCCACTGTACTACTGTTGGCTCTATCAGGTAAGGAACTATAAATTTACCCAATTGTATTGTAACCCCCTATACAATAATTAAATTCGGCAAAAATGCCATTATAGCACCATAAATAAATTGCCTGATTTTATGGAAGACTAATTGAATAAATTAATTATTTCAATAGCGTGTCTGCACAACTGATATCACGACGTTATGACACCAAGGAACACAACGATTGTTTATATTGTTGACAAAACAATACGACCTGCCCGTAATGACGAATTATCAGCACGTGTGAGCTCTATCTATTCTATCGAACAGTTTTGTTATTCTTTATCCTTTCCCTGCCAAACTAAGCAACAGTATAAGCCGTCAAGATGTAGCCATGATACGGTGAGGCCGAGGGCCACCGAGCTTGCGCGGGGAAGCACGCGCCAACACTCCACGTGTAGTGGCGCGCCACCTAATTACATCACAATACACTGTCTAAACATTAAATATTCCAGTGTTTCTTGTGTATAGTTACGTATCACTAAATTGTTAGACAAAGAACACGTGAGACCAAAATGTTCATATTTTTAAAAATGTTACGTGCGGCACAATATGTATAAAATTAAAATGTTATACCTACACATACACATATTGGTACGAAGGTCCGATGTCAATGCAATTATTTCATAGTTTCGTTCTAATCCAGACTGGGAGCATTAAATTTAATTTAAATTAATCGAGGTAAAATATTGTAATAGTTATTTATATTAAGGCATCATTATAAATCGTTCACAGGATAGTTTTTATCAGCAATGAAAATTAAATAAAAACGAACTATTGAATTAATAAAATTTATTCTAAGTAGGTTTTTACAAACACTTTTCGAAAGTCAGTTAACTGTTAACAGTTAACAGTTAACTGACTTCGACATGTCTCTACGGAGAAAGGAAGCCTTGGAAGCGGTCTATAGCCTGAAGGACTGACGTAAAACCAGACGAGCCACCTGATGGTAAGTGCCTTTGGACACCAGCAACACCAGGAGAATCAACAGTATGACGGCGGCACTGAAGGAGAACTCTTTTAGGTACCTTTCTTGAAGAACTCCATAACTATAGCGTTCCGGGAAGCGGGTGATGCTATGATGATGATGGAGTTAGTTGTAACGTTCTAATGTTAACATTTCGGCCCATAATTTTAATTCAGTACCTACCTATTTAACTCGCAAGTAAATATTACTTAAGAGCTGATAAAAATAAAATGAATAAGTTCAAATCGATTTCATTTAGATGCGTCAAACAGCAGTAATCCTCATAAGCTATCGCGGACGCCATATTACAATAACAAAAGCGACATGATCCCATAAAGGTCCAGTGTGACCACGACCGCAGCCACCGACCGACTCCATCGTATTACACCCATTACATTGATGTATTACAATCAATATCATACGCGCACTGCACGCCACCCTGCAATGGATATCACCACTCACAAAATCAATCCAGGTCAACAACATTGCAGCGGCCATCATTTTAAATGATCCGAACATCGTACTAAGCCTTAATAACTACTATGTAGCTACCATTATGTAAATTAAGCGATTGTAGGCTTTGTTATTAGGCATTTAGGTCGGAAACGGCGTGCGCTTCGTCTCATGTTGGTTTTGGGATGGAGCTCGTTACAGCGAACGACAGAAAATGATGAATTTGTTAATATGCCGATATAGAATATAATTAGGACATGACATGATTGTGTAGCTTACGTCACAATGCGAATAAATTTAATCCTTTTCTAGTTACACGGTTACACTTTTTTAGAGGCGACCATCTCAGTCCTCAGGGGTAGCAACGCATCTGTGACCGAATTAGAACGAGACTCATTGGGTCTAGTTCTGGGTCGGCCACAGTTGTCATGGGCGGCAGCGGAAGGTGGTGCTGCATGCTCGTTTGCTATCTTAATTCCATAAAAAAAAAGTTATTGAAAAACACTCATAAGTTTTTTTTCTAACACAACCAACCAAAGAAAAGTCACGTAATAAAGTCAATATTCAAAAAATTTGAAACATGCTACTACATAAGACTTTTAATTCCTTTTATTTACGGTTTTATGTCGCCTTGAAGGCATCATATTGAGTTTAGTTTGATGTCCTATAGGCTATAAACGGCGTCGATCAAGACGTTTCTGAAAATTTACGAGTATTAGTTTCGGGGATACTTACATACATACGGGCGATATTATAACCCACCTTTTGGCTTCGACGTAAATGTCTGTTTAATATTTCCCAAAACATGAAGTTTATGAACTACAAACATTAATTTTATATGCTACAAAGTTTATGTACCTACAATAAACAATGTATTAGGTAGACTAGCAATATGTTATAACTTATTGCCCCCGGCAAACTCTACAGTGAACATGCTCACTTGATGTGACGACCAACATCACTACATAGTATAAAACAAAGTCGCTATTTTTGTCCGTCTGTTTGTCTGTTTGTCTGTATGCTTAAATCTTTAAAATTACGCAACGGATTTTGATGCGGTTTTTTGTAATAGGTAGAGTGATTCAAGAGGAAGGTTTTTATAATACATGCATATATTCCCACGAGAACGGGATCCACGCGGGTGAAACCGCGGGCGGGCCGCTAGTAGTTGATATAGTACAGATGCTTGTTCACTGAAATTTGTAGCATACATAGTGGACGTCTTGCTTCAGCCAGTATGTATTAGATTAAATTATGTTTAACAATGATTCCACCAGATGATAGGTGGCATTAAAGTCATTCCTTTTGTTTTTGAAGACTCCCACATAAAACGTAGAGGATGCATTGACGTACGAAAGCTTCAATTCTTTAGAAGTTTTCCTGGTAATTGAAAAGCTTTTAAACTATTATATTGCTCGAGTATGGATTGGTCACTAGTAGCTACAGTACTTACGAAGTTGTAAACAGTTCGTAGGCTGATGGATAAACCTTCGACAGGCATCAACGATTGCTATATCAGTATAACTCTAAGGATTTACGGCCCTTTTCAATAAATAATCTTACACTCTAAAAACGCTGGAAATTGTTGTAGGTAAAATATCAACAGCTAAGGTGCAAGTGACTTGAGAATTGGGGAGAGATAAAATGCAGAGGACAGTAAGTTGTGAGTGATCCGAAACCTATCCAACGACGTATTCACCACGCTCTAAGTTTCTTTACAGGTCAGCTGTCTGCCATACCTAAATAAACCAGGACTGGTACCAGTAATTACAGTGCTCACGCCCTGTCTTACAGCGCTAACATAACCAGCAATCCGTTGGTGCGTGTACGTCAACACCGGTCGTGTCAACGTCAGTCGATGTGTGCAGGGAGCGCGAGGCGTGCATTTCGACAAGCGCTTTGATCCTAACAACACGCTTCGAGCTGTCAGTCAATATGATGACGGATTTGATTGGACTCAATAACGGCTTCGTTGCTCGCTTGCTATATACTTGTAGCATCACGTTCAGATGACTTTAATCGATACAAATTGGTTGCAGTGAGGTCTGCGTATTAAAGTAGCATGACATAAGTAAACTAGGTAGATACATAGAATACTATATTACCACACTAGGTGAGATTGTAGACAAGCTTAAACAAAATAAAAAAGACATAGACATTGTGACGTCAATATTATTAGCCTCGCATCCCCGATATTAGGTACTAGTAAACTCGCCCTCGCTTCGCTTCGGTGAACCAGTCCCTTCAAAAATCTCTATAAATAACAAATTATGTTATTCTGATGTTTAAGCTATATCACTGCAAAGTTTCATGAAAATCCGTTCAGTAGTTTTTGCGGGAAAGAGTAACAAACCCACACACACACTCACTCACATCCTTACAAACTTTCGCATTTATAATATTAGTACGAAGTAGGATTACGAGTACTACTAAAGTATACAGGGGCAAGGAAAGGAAGTGCTCCTCGTCGCCCTTTATATCAGTAACACACCGTGGGTATCCGTACAATGCTATGATACGAGATCCTTCATGAAGCGCGTCCATCGCTTCCTTCGTGGCCGGCAACGTGTTGGTGACGTTCTAGTATTGCCAATATCCATGAACGATGGTGACCATTTAATTTTACCATCAAGTGACCCGTCTGCTAGTTGTCTGCGTAGGCTATAAAAAACCCACAAAACATTAATATGTTGCTTTGAAATGAGAGAGAAGTAAGAAAGTACCTACTATCAAACGGGACCTCCATTTGAATTGCTGCTAATTCAAGCAAGAGAAGGCAATTAGCCAGGTTTCAACGAACCATTGTGCATGTCACACAGTACTAATATTTAAACTCAATAATACCTACATCCATTCTATTCGACAGTAGGAATCAAGTTTCCACATTAACTATTCGATCCCGGCCGCGATTGAACCGTTCATGCTACAATAATCCGAATTTAATCGAAATTACTCAAATACTTTTGTTACTATGGTTTAGTAATTTCGGTTCAAACAGAGTGCTCGCTTACTGAATCACGTTACGAGTGGAAACGTAACGAGTCCCTACATAGTGTTCATAAAATTAATTATATTCTATTATAGCCTTTGACTGATTGTGAGGCATGGTGATTTTAATATTTACGGTCAAAGACATTTATTCTCAAAACAATTTACAAATTCACTATTTATACGCCATATTTTAAAGCAATATTAATACCTAATTGAATTGACATTTATTGATTTTTCTTATTTGCTTATTTAAGCACTCTGTAAGAACTCAAATTGTAGTAAATTAGTGAAAAATGTAGATTTGTATTCGCAGTCGATCTATCGATGATGTAACGTGCGAGTCGTCACCTACCGGTAGGTACATGGAAACTAATACATTATTTCCCCATTGGCGTGCACACTCCAATATCGCTCATAGATCAACATCATCCATCCTACTGATAGCGAAGCCGCGGTTTCACCGGCCTCTCCCCCCCCCCCCCCCCCCCCGACCCCCTACCAGCCCGGCCTGACCCCTCCGTCCTCCCGCCCTGTACCAACCGACGAGATCATCGCATGGATTATGCTCGCTGCCAGAGCTCCCGCGTCGCTGGGCGGACCACGCATGCCCCACTTTTTAATTACATGCATCATCCCGAGTGCAATTTTAAAAAGGATTTTCGAGGTTTTTCTCTTTAAACAGTCTGCACTGTGTTCTTTGTTTTTTACGAATATTAAAACGCGCTTCACCTCCTCATATTCATATGTAATGCCCGTCGTGCATCGCTGAATTCATATTTTGTGATGAGCCAAAACATTCAGTTTACGCGCATTACTCTTTACAATTTGCTGACGTTAAAAGGTAGGAGAATATGATATCGGAATAATAGGAGCGCGGCGCCGGATGCGATGCTCGCCTGCGCTCGGTTTGTTTAGGGGTGCTGCGAGCCCGTGGGCCATGCGCCCCATTGAATTCGCTCTGTTTGCGAACGCACGTTTCCCTTGATTTACGTTATTTTAAAAAGAATTATGACAAAATAGTGCTGTATGAACTAAAAAAAAGCTTTGGTTTTACCTGTGCTAAAAATAAAAATAAATCAAATATACCTGTTTTTGCTACTTATATACGGCACGGGATTAGAGTAATCTGTATTCAACATTTATTTAGTGAAATAAAAGCTTATAGGTACTGATAAAAGCGTGCGTAATTTTTTAAATTACAATTTTCTTTTTAAATTTTTAATGCCTTATTGTCGCAAAGTATCTTTTCTATAAAATTATAGTACGTTTTATCTGGGACCTAAAAATATGATTCGCAGAAAACATTTTAAAGCGCAGTAAAGTGTATTTTAGGGATATTAAATTCTACGCCGTGTATAGTCAAACATGGTTTGCTTACAATCGTACGTAGATAAAGTATCTCTAGTAGGTACTTAAACATATTTCCTTTAAATATATCGTTAGCTATAAGACTACTGATAATAAATTGCATCGCTGCGCGTTTCGCACGCTTTCTTCGGTTATAAAAGGATTTGCCCGGGGCTGTGCGGGACAAGGGCCGTCGTGTAAACGGCTCGGACAGCCCACTTCGCCGCGTTAAGCCTGTTATACTCAACTTGACGGGACAACCACCTAACTACATTCTGTAAACTACGTAATATGTACTAGTACTTGTATTTGTTTAAGTTTACGTTAAGACATTAGCGTCCCGCCGCACTGTGATGGTTTGATTGTAATTTAATTCTAGTGGAAATTTTGTTTTACCATACTGCTTCAGTACACGGATTACTGATAACAAGGGTTTATGGAATACTTGTAATTGTTTATGATGTAATTAGGGACCTTATTAGATTCATCCCATTTTTTATATAACAGTAGTTATCAAGATTTCAAAGAGCCCTCTATGCCACGAATGCGCTCAGAATATTTGACGATCCACCCATCCGATTACAGACTATACGCAAATTTGCTTAACTAGACCAACCCCCTGTTATTGACATTAGCGGTCGCGTTAAGAGCACTTCTAACTGTGACAAGGGTTGGATTTTGTTATCTATGTTACATCTAATTTGAATTGACTTTCATGTCGGTCTTGTAAACATTACTATGTACTACTTTAGCCAAAATTGCTACCTACTTGGAGATTGAAGTTAATTGAAGTGCCAGACTAAAGTGGTACGTGTGACGGACACGGTGAAAGATCAAAACACATAATGTTTGTATGATGGCCTTCCGTCGCTATAATCGTACTCATCGATATTAGTAACAAAGCGCATTGCGCGTGGAGCAAACCAGATACATATTGCACATTGTACATGCTGGCGCGCGCCCGGCGGGCCGTGCCGAGCTAATACGTAGCTAGGCATTACCAGCGAGGCCCACGAGCCCAACGGACTGCTCACTTTTAATTAACACACCACTTATACAGCTCACACTCGTTGAAAAATATCTTTCAAATGTATTCTCGACACGACCAGCCGTACAAATTTCATAAATTAAAGTCCTTTTGGATGGATTTTACTTCCGTGGAATATGGGGAGTTACGACTCCGTAATTTATGGCTGGACTGCTCACCAGGTAGACATACTTGGAGTGTTATATAACATCGCTATTGAATGAAATAGGTATTCATACAGACCTATATTTTGTTTTATTATTTGCTCCATATTTCGGGCTAAGCCGTTAAATAAAGTTTTTTTTGCGTTCAAACTAATAAGTACTGCAAATATCCTGGACACAATGTCCCAAGGCTTAGAATTAAACGTTGACATTTTCACCAACCACATCGTTATTAAAATACTTACTCACTCTAATTTTTACTGAACATTTTATTGCCCGTTTTGTATTCCTGAGCTCGTCGTTATTAATATCTAGACGGACGCGGAGAGAGCCGTTGAGCTCCCCTAAAGAAATATTTCTCATCTCCGTTGAATTGATATTATGCATGTGAATGTGAAGGCTCCACAGTTAACTGCGTATTGTTTGCCGGAGGCCTACTTTCTTGCCTAACCCATATTTTCTACAATATTGTTAGTACCTACTATATTATTATTTGTATCATAACTTGAATAAATAAATAAAAATTCTATTTTCTGTAGATGACATCTGAATTTTATCGGAACTATACTTTAATTAAAATGCACGAAATCTACCTACGTATTATATGATTAAGGCTGCTGCTTAATAACATAATACGTAGGTTTGACGTCTGAAGCGACGAAGTTAATTCAATGACAGCGAGGTGGAACATTAAGTTCTAAGTTCTAAGATAGAAACCCACTCCGATTCTTGAAGCTCGAGCAAAATCTCTTTAGTAATTTCAGAGCCTAATTGAGAAAAAGTCCTGACAAATATGATTACCCGTAGATGGACCGGGAGCCTAAAAGCACTCGATCTTTGGATATTATGTCCATAAATACTATAGGTATTCTGATTTATTTATTGGTCTTTATTTTGATATTCGGATGGACATCGCAATCATCTATGGACGAGGTACTGAAATTGGATTGACTCTGATCCACAGTAAACCAATTCAAACTCGGAATGTCACGAATTTGCTGCGAATAGTGTAGGTATAGAACGTCAAAATAATAAAATAATCGTGAATCAAACTCACAGTCGCACTCTCTATCTCTGCAATCTCTCGATGTTTGCCCTGTGCGAGCTAGCAAAGCATTTACCGAACCCTATCACTACGCTGGTATACAAATGTTGCCGATATCGTTTGAGCCGATGGATATAAAACGTAACGTATCAACTGTTGCCGAAACTAGACTTGCAATCAAATTTCGAACAAAAATTCCATCGGGATTCGAGTCGATCGATGGCAGCGCTACAAACGAAGCCTCACACAGACTCATCACAGATTAAAAATTTCCATTATACTTGCCGCTATGTACGTGTTGGGCCGATGCGTTTCCCAATCAGGCAGTACTGGCTACTTCTTCATCTCTAGTAGTTTCACTTCACATGAATGGCTCCACTTGGTTCCAATCAAAGCCCAATGTTTGGCCGCCGAACGTCCGCCATGTTCCTCAGTCCGCTACGTTGCTCCGAGACCCATCAGTTCGATTCTTGTCTTATTTTTAGTCAGTCCAACATTACTTTTTTGCTAGCCCTTTGTTTTAACGATGTTACATACAGATTTTTGAAAGTATTTTTCTTACTATTTTCAGTTGTATTAGCCGCATTGTTACGTGCAAGACAATGAGAGCTCTTTCTTTTACTCCTCGCAAATTATAACAAATTTTAAGTCACAAAAAAATCGTATAAATGATTTCGAGCAAAATTTTGTATCTTCCGCAAACAGCCAATGTAGATTGATGTAATCAGAAGTTATTTGAAAAATATCAACAAAAAATTAATGTATTTAATAAAAATAATGCAAAGCAACACTTCAACCAGCTATTTCCTAGTTCGAACGAGCGTTCGCTTTCGTTGATTGAGAGTATCAATATTGTATTACAAATAGCTGTAGTCTAACTGTAAATCATATACCTCGTACCCATATAATGACTATCAATTTTCTAGTAGAACTAAATACGACCCATGGCATTTCAGTGCTGAGTGGCTATTTGTGCAGTTTACGAGTTAGCATGCTCATTAGATTAATTAGTAATTAGTATTAGTATCGATAGTAGAGAATTTGCTTCTAAGTTCCTTTATTTTTGAGGAGAAATCATTTGCACCAGACTTTACCCTGACGCAAAATGACAATAATCCCAACAGAAAATGTATAACACGAATAAAAAACGGATGTACCAATATTAGTCTGATATGTGAAATGATGCGCGATGAGAGCGGCTACATGTTGAATGGCTGCCAATGGTCCCCACATACCACCGGGTGGCAGCGCGCCAGCAACACCCGCTAGTGGCCAGTGCAGCGGGCATTATCGTGCTTCATTTCAATACGTACAAACACAATCATTACAAATGTTATTATAAATACTTACTTGAACCATGGGAAACGTAGGTATCCTAAGTAAACAATCGTAGTCAAGGGTTTCGGAGGGGAAAATCATAATTATTTCGTTAACATATTACACGTAGGTGATACGTTTGATTTACAGATGTTAGTTTCGATGATCACTTCACATCAGTTTTAAAAACTATTACAACCTCAAAGGACTAGATTGAAGACGAATGAAGTAGGTAGGTTATTTCCAAGTTTTAAAAAATCAATTTAGACTTTTCCAAGCAACGTGTTGTATTTTTGTAGCCTAGTTGGTAGCGACCCTGCCTGCGACGTGAGGGGTCCCGGGGTACATTCCCGGCCGGGGCAGATATTTATGTGACAGATAAATATTTGTACTCGGGTCATGGGTGTAATTGTAATGTGTTATATGTGTAGTCCATGCCACCCGCGACACAGATACCTAGTAAGTAACCAACTGCCGGTATGAGTGTGTTAGCGTTTATTTATTTATTTATTTTCACTTCTGTAATGCATTCAGTGAGCCCTAGACTAAGTAACAAGCTACAATGATCGAATCGGGTTTCGTTAGCATAATGACAGGATCAGGGAGTGGAATTGGGTGAGTGCGGTTGCGGTCGCCGTATGAGCTGAATCCGACGACGCGCGACAACGTGCTGAACGGCACTCCTGACCTCCTGCGTGACCTGATGATGATGTCACACTGCAGTCATCAGCAGTGTGTAGACCGTTCAACAATTCATTGGAATTATGTTTTGTTTCAATTACAAAATGATTTTAATTCGATGATAGCAGTCATTAATTTCTTTTTAATTGTGGAATGAATGAAATGTCCGCGCAATTTTATTTGAATAACAGTAAATTTCAAAATATAATTAAAACAATATAATGAACTATCCTTTCCCCCACAGTTCGCCCGCGTCTAATTCTTTTTCACTTTATCCCCCTTTTTTTCTTTTAGGGAGGGCTTTCCACATACCAAGGTTTCCACATCTGTCAGTCAGTTAGTAACGGTTTGTAAAGGTAGAATTTTATATTTATTGATGTACCTACTTTTATCATAAAATACGTTTCATTTAATCAATTGTGTATCGTGAATAATACGTTTAAGACGGGTTCTCATGACAGTGACCTCCCCAACCTAAATTCATTAGTACTTTTCCTCAAATAGATACGGCGAAGTAGCCGTGAACCAAATTTGAGAAATGCGCAAATACAATCACGGGGTCTGATGGAATTGCGAAGGGTCCCACGGGTCTCGGCGCGGGCCGCGGGGGTCCGCCGAGGGCCACGGGTCGGGGAAAGAGGATTCAATCACGCGCGACAAATATTTGTGCGTCGAGTCGAGGCCCATTATATGATTTAGACTCCATAATAAATCTTTTGTAACTTATTTATTAATTTTAATGTCGTTTGTAAAAAAACAAGTTTTATAAATAATAGAATATTAATAAATTAATATGACATGACAAATATGTAGATATATGTTTTGTATTTGCATTATTATAACTCTAATTTTTTCATAAATTTGTTATGTTATATTTTATTTTTAACAATAGTGATGATAAATATGCACTCACCGAATGAAATATAAATAACTCACCGCACAAACGGTATATAGGCCAGGATTTTGAGATATAGCTGTGTAGAGACCGGCCACACCGATTTATCACTCTCCACGTCAATCGTAAGCTGCATATGAAAGCAACTACACACTCACTGGTGCAATACATACTTGTGTACAAAATGGCACTATCATTTAAACTTTTTAATTAACTCATTATTTCTAACAGTACAATTCTATATTATTTATAAGTAGATTTCTTATTTATAAGTAGATACTTATTTATTTAATTTATAAGAGAATTTCCGTAATTCTTCTTTATGATGCTACCTAATGTCTGCGTCGGCTGTTTAAATTATTATTTTTTAAATTCTGTATAATTTTTAGAAGTTATGACATGTAAAATATAACTATAAAAATTTCGTATAATTAACGACAATCACCCGAGCAATAAAAACGAGTTAAACAGAGCAATATAAATAGATTGACGAGAAACGAAAATTCAAATGTGTAGCAATAGAACTGGCCGCTAAAACTTTAAGAGATCTGAAATATCTCTTTACTTATTTTGTCGTTTGAGTGCGTTAAGTCTTCTTTCTGCAAAGACATAAGCTCGTTTTAGAACAGTAGCAGAGCGCTCGACGATCGTCCCACAGACTGCATACCACGCAAATCATATTTACAGTGAAATTTCATCTACATCATACAAGACGGCAGGAATATTTGTATTTTAATATTTTATAGCGAATAATGCTAAGTACAATGTCACCGGTATGGAATAATTAAATTACATGTAGGTATTCTCATGCACAATATAAATTGAAATTAAATTTTAAATGTTCGTAATGCGTACGTAGCCTCCTGTTGTTATTATGTTTGTAAAAATAAATATAAATTCAGCTTCAATTTAACACAACGTTCCTTCCAAAAGATAAGCGTTTTACAAAAACTACATTCCAGAGAGATTTATTAAAATGGCAGCCTCAGAATATTATTATAATAAAGTACATAAGTTGGCAGGATATTGCATCGGAGAGCTATGATAAGCAACATCTGCAGTTGAATTTATCGTTCACATCACACGCCGTCGGGGCTCTGTGTGAGCATTGAGTTGCTGGCCTCAATATTGTCATAGTGTGTAAATTATACTTTATTAATTTAATTTTAAATACTCTTTGAAGTTATTCTTCGTAAGATTCATTCCTGCCAGCTTTTTAAAATCTATACGAATTGCTGTTTAGGCTTTTTAGTTTAATTAAATAAATTATAAAGGTTACAAAGAAGCGATAAAAAACAACTCAATAATATGATCAACATTAAATTTCAAGCATATTAAAGTTGCAAAACCCATCGTCCTGACAAATCATTTTAATGTAATTAATATAAGTCAATAATACTAAATAACATGATTGTAATAAACAAATTCAGAAGTTACGGACTAAAATTGAATGTCGGTAGTTATATTTATTTCTCAGAGCAGCCGCTAATAGCAGGTAAATTTCCATAAGCAGACATAATAAGTATACACGGTAGGAGATGTAGGGATGTTTCTGTTAAATTCAATCCGGCGGGTCGGGGCACAAACTGCGGCGCTGCGGTTTCCAAAACCGGGTTAAAATATCAATGTTAATATGCGTGAATTTACACGCTGAGGTAATCCTTCAAATGAAGACTTACGCAATCAAATTATCATTGTTACGCTGAAACCTCGGCGTGCCCATAAAGACAAACTGTGGGATCTCAGAACATGTTATATTTATTTATTTATCAATATTTATTTTAATTGAATCACATAAAAAAAACAGTATAACCAAGGATAACCAAAAGTATGAGCGTTGAGATTTCTTTTGATAGTATTTTAAGTAGAAAACAGAACGACAAATATAAGCATACGTACACGACAACTAAAATTATTGACAAACATTAAACCTGAGCATTAAACATAGAACCATACTCAACCTATAGCAGAGAGGTAAATAGTCGAGAGAAAAAAGTAGAAGAAGGAAAACAACTGGTTAAGGAAACAACATAGATTAAGTATGTTTAACATTTTTCTCTGTACACCAAATAAAACTAAGGAGCTGGCAAGTACTCGTAAATCGCCGGTAAACATAATGGTGCATATTTTACAGAGATAAAAGACTATTTCAGATTCAAATAGCTCGCTTCTTTTTCGTGTTGTTTTTGTAGCTTTAGTGCCTTACATATTTAGCAAGGTATCCCCAAATAACTCATAATAATAATATAGGTAAAGATATTTTTGATAAATGGCTATGAATAAATAAATATGCATTAGATAAACCTGGACCGCCGAGCCCAATATCTGTACTCCATGTTTTTGTGTTTTCCTCCGACGTCCGCTCCGTCTTAATACTCTAAAGCGTCTGTTCTCTGCAATTCTGCTTTTAATCCGAGCAGCATCTCCAATAAGAACAGAGTGAAATTTAATTGTATTTTCTCCTCTTTGTCGCCATTGTGGAGCAATAAAAATTAAATACGAGATTCGAGGTTTCAGCGTGTTTTACACGAAGCTTTACAACGTAACCGGGACAAAATGTAACCCGGGATTTTTAGTGTTTAAAGAGTAAAGCAACAAACAGCTACTTGTGTCCATTTATTAAACCAGCAAAGTGCATGTATCTCTGACCACAACATCCATTGAAAGATTTAGATACAATAATCAGACGTAACTTAATACTCAGTATCTTAGAAGTCGATAGACATGGCTCTATACTATTTCAGAATTAATAAATTATTTTAGTAGGTAATAGTATTTCCGGTCACCTGTCTTTTAACAAACGTCCATGACAAATTTTCAGACCATCGAATTCTTAATTATTCTTCCTCGACAGGACTACATAAGTTATGCTAAATTTGCTACTAACTTATTGTAATTGATAATGATTATTAACAGTCATTATGTTTTCACAAGCAGTACGTATTATTATGTACCATTTCGGTTTCAGGAATACGACTACCTAGGTTGTACATTTCGAGACAGCATGTAATCCGTAAATTGAATTGCAAGTCCCTTCGCCGGTACAAAGGCGATTACGATAGTGAAGGCAGCTTAGCCGACTGTTTCTGTACACTTTTATTCAATTTGCAACCTTAGTTTCTAAACGGTAAAGCTCATTATCGCATAATTCTGTATTTAGGCAGGAATTAGCCGGTGTTTAGTTGTAAAATTTATTAAGCCCATGCTGCTTTGTTTCTTATGGAATGCTGTTAGTGTTTAATTTGGTCTGGATGCCTGCTGATGCAAATAAATATTTTTAAATAAGTACGCAGAAGAAAGGCTTTCAATGACTATTTCGAAAAAATATGCCCGAATACAAATCTTCCTTTTTACATATTTATGTATTACATAGCCAAAATGTATTTTTGATATTAATTAATTTTATTTTTCGTCAGTTTTCCAAAATTTAGCTTTATATGTAGAAGAGAAAAAAAACAGTTAGCAAAATATTATGGTGTTATTAGAATTTAGTGGTTAAAATTAAAGTACGAAAACAAGAAAAACTGTTTTCATCCATTCAGGTAATTACCATGAATAGCCTGAAACTAGATAAGTGTTTACCGCCGTTCGTGGAAAACAAAAACAACTTAGAAATCACCGATATCATCCAGTGAAGAGAAAATAAAAATGAAGAAAAAATAATTGAAACGAACGAGGTCAAGATACAGAAGGGTGGAGCAGCGTGGCTCGCAGCGGCCCCTAATGGGCCGCAGTGGCACGGCGCCTCCATTACCGATTGCTTAATGTACTTCTGATAAGAATGTATCGCGTCAGTTGCCAGCGCCGGCGCCGCGCGAACGCGTTTATGTTAATGGCGCAATTTATTTTCGTTCCACTTATTATACACAATGAGAATTTAAACAACTTTTTTGCAGTCACCTATCGATGCAGTCTTTTTATTATATCTCAGTCCATTATAACAGCATTAATAACAGCATTATCTCGCTATATATAGAGTATGGATTGGAATGGAGTATTGGAAAAATATAGAATGAAAGTACCTATTTTTACATTTTGTGATATTTATCTATTTATTTCAAAAATTTTGATAAAATGTACGTCAAAATTTATACGTTTTCGATATAGAAAAAAGGTATATTCAGTTAACCTTCTGGGAGAAAGACAGGTAAGAAGATAGGGAGGAAGAAAGACGCGTAAAAAAATGTAAAGTTTGAAAAAAATACTCGTATATCCCAAGGATACAAGTATTTCGCCGTATCGGGGCGCCCACTGGCCGGAATCCCATGAAGATAGCATTGTTATAAAAATCATAAACATTCTTAACTCCACCCTTACACTTTAAAGTATATGCTGAAGACAAACATTGAATATTTGCAACTTATGAGTATACATAATATTATGTAAAATATATCTTGAATCATTAACCTTTAACTGGTTTAAATATTTCGCTAAATACAGCTAACAATATAACATTTGATAAAGGATTCAGATTATCGATATTTTTGAGCCGAAGTTCTAAGGACGAGGGCTTAGCTTCCTTGAGGCGGTATAATCACAGCTAAGAAACTTTAATTCGCAAACGAGTTAATCCGTCCATCAGCAGTTGGCGCACGTGGCCCCAGCATTTATAATTAATCCGCTACGCGAGCGCTACGACATGCTGACGGGGTGCTACGCGCTACGAATGCTACGCGGCGCTACGAGGAGCTACGAGATTTGACGTTTACAATTTTATTATTGAATGGATGGATCGTACTTAATATTCATGGGTATTTTTTACCCTTTTCGTACTTACATTATTCATTCAGTAGTAAAGTCCAGTGGTATGAATACAAAACGTACGGAGACCTGGTTACGCTTACTGCACACGATAAAATTTTATAAGACTATGCAATTAGAAAACTAGAAAATAATGAATCTCGTAAGCGTTGATATTTCTTTATAATTAATATTTCCAAATAATATATGCATGGTAACAATGAAAGCGCTCATAGCCGCTCATTGCGTCGATCCTAAGTGAGCAGTGTGGTGGAGTATGCTCTAGACCTCCTCAATATTGAGACCCATTTTCAGCAGGGGCCATTGATGGGTTGTAGCCAATATTATAGCATATTGCAGAGCACAAAACACACGTTAACGCCAATAAAACTCCCCCTAAACTGTGCGCTCCATACAAGGCATACAAGGCATATTCTCGCTCGCTCAGTGGGAATTATCCCGGCAAGTGTTACGATGATGCGTCCCGAGGGAGGTGCGGTTATGAGTGCGCCTCGCTTGGTGATGAGCGGTAGCGGTATTTGTGGGAACAGCGATTTTTTGTTACTTGTTTTACTTGCCACGGCAAAGCCAACTGGTTCATTGATTGAGTGATACATATGTATATTATTTGAAAATAGCAGCTTAGCATGCCACCTCTAATACTGTATTTTAGAAGCGTATGAAGTCTAACAGCACGTCTGTGTAATATGCAGCAGTATGTGTAATAACAATGTATATACTGAATGTGATATCGCCTTATCTTATGAAATATAAAAGCATTTAAAAATATGCGTATGTGTGGGTAAGTTTACAAACTTGTCAAACTGGCAAATTCTTTCTACATTTGACCAAGTTAGTACGCTTCCGTTTCCACGGTTACCGTGCCCGTACCCCGAAGTGTCGATATCCGTAGTAGCAGTAAGTGTACGGCGATGCCAGATAGTGGAGCGGTAAGACAACACCCATTTAACTTAACTGCGCACTTCACGAGGCTCTCGACTGGAGTTTCAAAGATATTTCAGTTCTAAACTCATCAAAATTAAATACTCTCTGAGGTAGTAACACACTTTCTTCGTCGTTTACTTGTACGTATTATAGATTTCACGGGTGGTGTGTACGTTTAATATTGTATGCGCATTGCTTCGCTAAAAAATCACTTACTACCTGAACATACGGTAGGGTTCGATTTAAAAAACTACTATATGTACGTAGCCTGCTAGTATAAGAACTAATAACTTTATTTTCTATCGCCAAAATGTCCCCATAGATTTTTTTATATTGCACCTAGTTTATTGAAAAGATATAGAAGAATAGAAAATATTTATGCAAATTTTTTATTCATTTACACCTTTTCATGTATAGCTCTGTGATAATCGTTATTATTTCGTTTTTTGCTTCGATTTAATCTTACAAAATAAATAAAAACTACTTCCATTTATGGAAGGGAATTGATATTAAATTGAACCAAACTTTGTTTTTAGTGCAGTCGGTAGTGAGAAATCGTGTTTTTCCATGTTTAAACTACACAGTTATTCTAAAAAGAATCTTATTCGTAATGCACCAATGAACATAATTCCATGTCCGATAATAATATAACACACTCTGTCACCCAATTCCATAGTATGAGTCGATGTGTAATCCGTTAAACCTGAAAACTAACACGCGGCCTTTGTCAGCTGATCCCGGTTGATTGCGCCGTCTTCATTAACCGCTCCGATCTGTGTGTGCTCCATTTTCTAGGGTTACGTGTTTCAAAATGAAAGCTTTAGTAATAAAAATGACTTTTTTATTATAAAATAATAAGTTGCAAATAACTCATTTTTAATAAAAACCATATTTTTGGTAGTTTTTCATAACTACAATGGATTTTAATTAAATCCTATATAACTTTGAATGGTTTTTCTAACGGTCGATCAGAAAAATAATTAGAGCAGCTCGTGAATTAAATAATTCTACGCGAAAACCGGCTATTTAAGGTTTTCTAAGAGCATTATAGTAACTAGAACGGAACTAACACGCGTTTCTAGCGTCGAATGAACGGGCTTCTGAAAACTTGAATATAAAATTTTATTCGAGGCTTAAGTATAATGTATTACAACATTATACACCCCAAAAATTGATTCACACCTTTAAACGCTCTTAATATTAGTTTTCAAAACAAAAAATCTAATAATGGCATTAGAAAATAACTAACGGTAAAATTATGCGAAAGTGCAAAGTATTATAATGTAAAGTAAAACGGTACGGCTCATACGGCTTAAATCGCAATCACACTTGACCGGTAATTTTTCATTGCTGAATCGTATGACGTCGCGTCGCCGCGTCAGCTGCGGGTGGCTGGGAGAGGAGGTATTTTCGTTACACTCTTATTAACTACCTACGCAAAACTGACGAATTATTAATACTAAGTGAAAAACTCTATTTTTATTTCTAGGAATTAATTAATAGGAGATATAACTGCTAAATTTTGGCTTCAGAGTGCAGCACTAGCATAAACAGTAAACAAAATTTTTGACCAATAAGAGACTTTACGGCCAAATTTTGACGCCAGAGTGCAGCACTAGCACATACACCGCCACGTTCCGTAACTGGACGAAAACGCCCAAAATGTCACTTTTTCATAGAAATTTGAATGTTTGGTCAAGTTACGGAACGCGGTTTATGATTTGTTTACTGTATGTGCTGATGACGCCATCTACGCCGAGCTTTGCGTTATATTCCGTATTAACGAATCGTTCAGTGGCATAGACACCATACATAAATGAGTGTGAAAATGTTATAAGACTGTAACAAACCACTGGTATTGGTCACTGATAAAAATGTACACAACTCAATTCAAACCACTACTTTTTTTTGTAGTCATATTCGATTTTCTTTGACCAAAACCAATAATAAAGAATATCTCGATAACACGCTGACTTGGTATTAGTGACATTATGGTTAATTTTGTTGGAAATTGGTTGTATTATCACATCCCAAGAGGAATACGTCGAATTACAAATCACCCTGTATAACCAGATAATATTATACATACGATTGAACGAATAAAATTAAATTAGGTTTGGAATATTATAATGCATTTATATTATTAAAAAAATCTACACAACAAAACATCTAACTATGCTTTTCCGTATATTCAATGAAATGCTGCTGATATATTCAAGTATGTATTAGCTCGGGGGATTATCTCCGTACGTTTCGACTTCAGAGAGATTTGCCTCGAGATTCGTGTTCCAGTTCCAGGCATGTCGATGCCAGCTTAATAAAGGATAAAACTATGTAAATGTGCCCTTTTGTTTCTTATAAATAAAATACATTTAGTTATTTTATAATTAATATAATAATTATAAACGCCGTAATAGAATTCAAGTGGTTTCGATATTTTGTCATGAGTGACCTTTTGTTTTTACTCATTTTAATATATCACACTCTAAGTAATTAATATAAGGTCACAAGATAAAATTTACGCAACATGTTATTTTAAAAGCTAACGGCACATAATTAAATTCTCTGCCTTTATATTACTAAGGTTGTGATATGGAGAACTTTCAAGTAGAATTATAAAAGTCTCTTCAAAATACTTGTTCATTAAACTGAAATTAAACGACATAACATAAAACGTACCTACATATATTTTGAGAAAAATGCTCAAAACCACTGCAGACTTAAACTCAACTCAAACACAATCACATTTAAAAAAGTATTTACCCAGAGTCGTACACAAACATCTCTGGTGCATTTGCATGATAAAGTGGAACTCATGAATAAAATGCGATATCAAACCGAATGCAAGCAATCAGTCAAGCAGCCAACTGCTACAGCAGTGCAAGCGCTCGCCGAGCGGGACATCCGGCGATCATTCCACTCACAGCAGCTTATAAACATTGAAATATGAACCGCCAGTCTCCTCGCCAGATGCCCGCGAGTCACTATTATAGGCGCGTTCCAGTAAGCAACCAAATATACTGAAAACAACAGCTTTCTTCAGAGAATTGAAAGTTTTCAGTGTTTTGAGTCACTATTATAGGCGCATTTCCGCAAGCAAGACACTCAAAACGTAATTTTTTCTGCAGAGAATTGAACGTTTTAAGTGTTTTGGATGTTTAGCGAAACGCAAGGTGTAGCTACAGCTACGAGGAATTTCAGTATTTTTTCGAATAGATTGATCTGTTGGCCCTAGTGGCCTTCACAGCTTCACGTGGAGGGATAGGACAGGCTTGGAAAGGCCCCGCCGAGAAGTTATCGTCAGGTAGCAATTGATAAGGTATGTCGGTGGATTTTATGCGATAAAAACCTTATGACGTGTGGATTGGTATACCCACTATCCTATCCACTAATTCGCATTAGAGAAACCTTGTTTTCAAAGTCAGTTAACAATGATACATCTCGTATCGTCCGCGGTCACACAACACAACACGCTAGATCCCCAGCCCGCCATAATGCAGCGGTTGCACGGGATTATAGCACTAACGGCCCATCTATTATGTATTGTAATGGGCTGAGCGGACAGATGGCCGGCGGAACATGTGCACTTCGGCGTTCCAGCCATAACTCGCTTTCATACTTCTTTGCCGGTATTCAAATAGCCACTTTGCTTTGTGTCGACCGCTTGCCATGTGGCTTTTGCTACTGGGACACATTTTATAAAAGAGGCCCATTATTACAGGATTTTCTTGTAAAATGTCTACTGTGGAAGCGCTGAGACGTTTTTCATATGAAAATTTAGTTACCTATCGTCGCACTGTTATTGGCTGTTCATTGAGTGTGAGTCATACACAATTCTATTTTAGAAATGTTTGCCCCAACTGACATTCAAATCACTTGCAGAGATTTAGAGCTCGTAAAAAGTAACTATAAAAAAGGGATTTTAAATGTAAAGACTTGCGAGCTAAATTAATTTCGAATTATATTGAAGTTAATAAGGATTGACCTGTCCGAAAAAAATCTAGAGCTTAAAAACATAATCAGCGATATCAATGATATATTATATAAAAATCGGTCATCCTTTAACCAATCTCTCCAAAACCACGATTCTAAAGGAAAATAACCTAGTTTTGTTAAAGGATGGCGAAGGTTTGGAGGGATTTAGCAGAGCTGGCGGCGGGATCCCGCGAACAGTTATTGCGATCCCGGCGACCCGCGTGATCCCCGGACATTCCCGGGATTGTTCGACAAATCCCCTTTGTTCGCCGCGTTGGCTAAAGAAGATTGGATGTGTAGGAGGTATTCGCGGTGCTCTTATATTTTTGAGCGATTGTTTCTACGGCTCCATATATTTTATAGCTACGGTTACTACATCCTATCCTACTAATATTATAAATGCGAAAGTTTGTAAGGATGTATGTGTGTGTGTTTGTTGCTCTTTCACGCAAAAACTACTGAACGGATTTTCATGAAACTTTGCAGTAATATAGCTTAGACATCGGAATAACATAATTTGTTAAAATTTATAGAGATTTTTGAAGGGACTGGTTTCCCGAAGCGAAGCGAGGGCGGATTTACTAGTAGTTACATAAATCATGTCTACGAACAGTAAATAACTTAAACATTAAGCGCATTAAACTGTTATAATACAATGTTATTTTAATGTGTACGGTCTTGTTACATGTTTCATTGTTAGACAACAGTGTTAGATAGTGTGGACGTGTTATAAAACAGAAGTTATATAACATGTTACATAAACTGTACGCACCCTTATAGAGAGACCAGCCTGCAAAGGGCAACTCTTGGGTATACGATTAGATATACGATGAGGTAAACGAATCGACTTCAGAACGATGCAGCAATGGTGATTCTTTATTTCGTTGTAGAGCATTAACATGGACTAAAAACAAAACGAAATAACTAAAGCCTATTCACTGCATACCCTACCCAGTATACCCTTGGTATGCAGTCAATAGACTTTTTTACTTAACCACCAGTGCTTCTAGGTGACACCTTGACTTCAACATGTTACTGGAAAGTCGTCACTTATTCATAAGCATGTTTTTTAATTAGAGCGTAGAACCATAAAATAGTATTTCGTGATCGTCAACAGTTCGTTATTTTGTTAACTAGAAGAGTATATTTTCTACAATTAAATTAGACTTATCTATTATCTGCATTGAAAGTTTTATGAATGATGTTAAAATTCTTATCTTGTCCAAAGATCGTCAACGAAACTGAAACGGGGCATAGGATCTTTTCCCTTCTCTAACGATTCTCCTTTCCAACTCAAGATATCGTTGCACTGACTCATCTGCATAGCATAAAGGCGAGTACCTACTCTCGAATGCACTGGCTTGTTTACGCAACACCGCTCAAATGATCACAGGCCATAAATCAAGTTCATCGATCCGTGAAAACGGACCACAAGCCTGTCAGCCCCAAGTAATGGAAGCCTATGTGCGCCCGTACATCTCAATTCCACTACCGTTATAATAATGCGCGGCGCACGAATATTTTAATGTATGTGCAGTGTCACATGGAGCTATAAAAGCAATTAGTGACAATAGTATGTAGGTAATGGGCGATATGGGCCAATGTTCGCGCTGGCAACGCGCCAACGACGGAGACGGATAGCGCGCCTCTCGCTCGCCCCACACCGGAATTTTTCATTTGTTTCGGAAACGGACGATAGTTCCGCCGGTTTTATTAAATTTTTGTCCATTTTGCATGAGTTTAAGTGTTTTTGGAGCAGCGCTGCCGTGGAGATATGGCTAAAATATCAAAGTTTATTTGGTTTAGGATTTCAGTGAGGTCCTCTTGCTGAGGGGGAATGTTTCAACATTTATGTAAAATGTAGTTCTTCTTTTACGTTTCTACATTTCTACCGCTTTTGTCGCGGAATGACATTAACAATGTTTCAACTGCTTCGTGCTATTTTGACTTTTTTTTGTTATAATGTCCAAGTAAACCATTAAACGCATTTATTATGCTTAATATATTGTGTATATTTTTACTGTGCATAAATTAACGCTTGGCTCAATCCTATTAATATTATAAATGTGAAAGTTTGTGTATTTGTTTGTTTGTTTGTTTGTTACTCCTTAGAGGGCAACTTAGATTAACATATAGGATATTTTTTATCCCAGAAATCCCGCGGGATCGGAATTTACGCGGGAAAACCTTCTTCACGTATGGGGTATAAATAGCTTCTAAACAAACATTAATATAAAACTAACAAACATTAATATAAAACTAACAAGTCTGTCTTCCCGGAAATCCCGCGGGATCTGGAGTTACGCGGAATAAACTCCTGCGCGTACGAAGTAGCGGGCACACGCATAGAGGGCAACTTAGATTAACATATAGGATATTTTTTATCCCAGAAATCCCGCGGGATCGGAATTTACGCGGGAAAACCTTCTTCGCGTATGGGGTATAAATAGCTTCTAAACAAACATTAATATAAAACTAACAAACATTAATATAAAACTAACAAGTCTGTCTTCCCGGAAATCCCGCGGGATCTGGAGTTACGCGGAATAAACTCCTGCGCGTACGAAGTAGCGGGCACACACAAAGAGGGCAACTTAGATTAACATATAGGATATTTTCAGAAATCCCGCGGGATCGGAATTTACGCGGGAAAACCTTCTTCGCGTATGGGGTATAAATAGCTTCTAAACAAACATTAAAAAACTAACAAGTCTGTCTTCCTGGAAATCCCGCGGGATCTGGAGTTACGCGGAATAAACTCCTGCGCGTACGAAGTAGCGGGCACTCACATAGTATTATAAATGCGAAAGTCTGTCTGTGACGTTTTCACGACTAAACCACCAGTCCGATTTGGATGAAATTCGGAATGAAAATATTTGAAGACCCAGAGTCACACATAGGCTAATTTTTTTTTAAAAATCAACCCCTAAAGGCTTGAAATAGGGGATGAAAGTTTGTATGAAAACAACGATTTTGATGAATTTTCCCAGGAAGATAGTTGATGACGTACTTTCTCCCCCACTTCCCCGGTTCGCGATATAAACGAATTCCACGCGGGCGAAGCCGCGGGCAAATGCTAGTTACCTATAATTACTGGTTGTTGCTAACTCACGGATTTCTACCTTAGGTATCGACTTCTCTCGAAGGCTGCACGCTTCGTCTCATATAATTCAAAAATCGATTAAATTACTACTTGTGATATGGTATTGAACTCCAAGTTATTGTATTATATGTCTATTATGTTAAAGAAACAAAGCTAAAATAACTTTGCAGCTTTGTTTTTCTCCTGTTTAATTTTTGGGGCATAACGCACCCACAGGTGTCACTGAAAGTCACGACTCTCATCAAATGGCTCGTCGGTAATTTGTAGGCTATTTACATTAAAAATCTTCATTAAATTCCATCTCTGAGCCGCCTCCGAGCGCCGCAGGAAGCGTTCAACGATGCTGGTATTTATTATTTTCTTTTTTGATATTTATCTCAGTCCAACGGAATAATATTAAAACTGGAACACCGTATTTTTAACGTGGAACAAGGACTTATGTTTATTAAGAGCTTAAATTGTATTTACTGGAAGAGGGAAATAAAGGTATTTAACGGGTTGAACGGCTAAACCATTTTGTTTATGTAAGTTTTTATTTCTTTTTTAATGAAATAACTGACAATGTGACCTAAATACCACTTTATGGGATGAGGTTAGTGCCACTTCGAATTGCCAGTCAAGTAGAATATGAATACTTACCACCATCATCATCATCATCATCATTTCAACTCATCACGGCCCTATATTTAGTACAAACAGGTCTCAACTCAGAATTAGAAGTTAAGTGCGGATTAGTGGACTTCATTTCGAGATTTCGGGTTAAGTTAGTTAGTGAGTATCCATTTTGTTTGCATTTGTAATCTTTACATTCTTATAATACACTTATTCTTACATGCGGCGTAGGGTCGACTCCATTTATGGGTGGGAGGCAGCGCGGCCGCTCATTTCGCCGTACAATGGCTCTAATCTCACATTATTACTCGGCGAAGCCTCCTCGGGGTTTCATTAACATCAGATCGTGCCATTTCTGCCATATGAATACACCGTAACTTTATTTATATGAACACTGTAACAGAAATGACGTTCGCCTACCTTCATAGAGAGTACGCTATACTTCTTACTTCTACCATCTGGATGCAACTAACTGGAGTTACACAATAAAATACGCGAGGCTTGTTTTTCTAGATGTTCAACTATATTCTACCACACGGCGCATAATGCGTATACCCTGAAGGAATTAGATAAGTGAAAAAAGTGCATACCTATCGTTACCTTGATGACAACGGCAACGTGGGTACTGCACATACCTGCAAACAAAAATAACAGATAAATGTTTGTTGAAGATGTTCATGACGTCTATATTATGAAGTCTTATGTTAGCGATGTGTTATATTAATTACATAAATGTGTTACCCATAGTATTCCCAACTAAGAGAATCCTTTTTTATTTATTAATTAAACTTATTTATACTTTTTAGTAAGTAATAAGTAACAGTGGTCATAACTACGAGTATAGTTTTTATAAATACTTATATCCAATAACCACCTTCTATTCTACGGGTCAAGAGATACGGCCTTTTGATAGACGAATAAAATGGATACCGAAGCCTTAGTGATGGGGTTCCGTTGGCATCCTCCAAGTTTGGGGGCTTGAAAAAACTATCCAGCAAAAGATGGATAGGGATAGAGCTAGCCACGTAAGTTCATGACGCTGATCCCCAGAGCTAAGGCCGTCAAGCTGTTATGAAGTGCGGTCCGGGACAATGAGGGTAAAAGCGTGTCAATTCGCCGCTAGAGGCGCTAGTGGAGAATGAGGTCTGTCTGTCACTTCTCACTCGTGTGAATGTCACTTGTCAATTGTCTGAATGTCACTTGTTTATGTATGCGCGGGCTTTGACAGCAGGACCTCACTCGCCAGTGGCGCCAACTGGTGAGCACAAAAACGGCGACCCTCATTATCGAGAGCCGAGGACGTCGCCGTAAGCGCTCACATAACTCATTCCGTATCAACTCGTGGTTCGCTTTGATAACGTTTTCCAATTGACGCGCTGTCGGTGTCGCGGGAGCGTCTCTTTACATCATTACTCAAGTACAGATAATTATATTTGTACTTGACTAACTTTTAAGAAAACTAATCAACTTCAAATTAGATAAGTAGAAATTAAGAATTATCAAAATCGGTTTACGCTGTACAAAATTATGAGGTAACACAATAATGATAATAACAATACATGAAAAAATACAGACGAATTGAAAACCTCCTCCTTTGAAGATGGTTAAAAATTCTTAAACATTAGTATTTTGAGCCTAGAACAATTACAATAGCAACAACCATGTCATTATAAGAATTTTATTTATATTCAATTTTAGTGAATATTGTGGCCTTGCCTGCCAAGTGGGGCCCTGGGTTCAAGTCCCTGAAATTTATTAAAGTGCAGCTGCTAGTATAATTATTCTTACAGTATCTCACATTAGAAATAAAACGCCCGCAAATTAATTTTAGTTCAATCTGTCAATTTATAATTCATATTTTACTTTTACACAGTATTTGCGATCGTATTGTACATGGTCAATTTAATGAATAAGCGAATATTGTGATGTTCGCTTCATTTTATTGCATAAATAAAACTTGTGTTGATATTATTTATTCCAACGTAAATCTATTTAGAGCAGGCAGTTCAGAAAACGCGACAAAAACAATTATCTTTCATTGTGAGACGACTGCGATTCGTGAAGCCTCCTTAATTCCGTTATAAGAACATCTCGGCGCTTGCTGAAAGGATCTGTAAGCCTCTTCTCGGCTCCGTTATACAATAATGACGACTCGAGGATTTACTCATTATTAAATTTACTTTTATACGCCTGTTTACCACGCGCTCTACATTCATTATAATAGCGTTGTACAGTTTTGACACAATTTCACGCCCATTCACGCAGTTAATTAATGGCATAATATGTCTAGGTACCTTTTTCATTATTGTGATATGAATGAAACTACGAATGGAAATATTAATTTGTTGAACCAAAAATAAATTAACATGGAAAATTAATTGCTATTTATATTATAGGTTGCCAAACCTGTCTACGAGATGTTTCGTCAATTTGTGTTGTTATTGGCACAACCTACACATGAAAAGAAATAGAGAAAAACATCTATTTCTCCTGTTTACATTATACACACCGATGTAACAAAACACTCCCACACATAAGAAACACCTACAAACTAAATTTATAACATTAGTAAGCAATGAAAACATAATTGTAATGCACGTCGCTTAAAACATAAACAACAACAAAAAGTCAACAATAAAATAAACTTAGAGTAAACTCGCACAGTTTAGAACAAGTGTAATTTCAGTAAACGCTGGCATTGAGGCGTGAGCTGTTTATAACGTGCCCACGCACCCATGCCCACGCCCACGGTACAGCAAGACAATCGTGTAATGGCGCACACCTCGCCGCCTCACGACACTACATGAAATTACTCTAAACGTTTCACTGGCACGAGTAAACACTCGTTTTAATTTTTACCTGAGATATTTCTGTGAAAGCTGCGGGTTAACTCAAAGATTTAAAGCAAACCTAAATTAGTTTTAGTGAGATATACACGTCGCAATGATACAGATATTCACGATAAAATTAACAGTCCACGAAGAATAATTGAGTCTGAAATTATTACGAGTTACATCCACTAAAAGGCGGTTAATCCTGTACAAAAAGTCTGCGTACTTCATGTACAGTTTAATAACAGAAAGGAGAAAGAAAAGTTTGCTTTCAGCCGACGTCCGTTATGAATACATGTCGTCGGAGTAAGTAAGAGGCCGCCCGCATCTCTTCTCTTAAGTAGATTATATCTTATCAATTTACGTAAACTCGTACAGCGCTCACACACCCGTAGCCCGTAGCCCGGTGGCGCCTGACTGGCGTTATCCGGTTTAATTCCAGCGGAAACACCAGGAACAAACAGCTTTCAGTTACTACGCTATTGTTCTATAATTGGATAAATTGTATTTATCGTACATCTTTCATTGCTGCTTTTGGCTGATTCTGCCCAGATACAACGTTGAGTTCGCTTTGAAATAATCTGATGGTTTGACAGCTTCTTAATTGATTTTAATATTCAAATAGTTCAATATGACTTTTTATTGAAATAATCGATAAACGAATAGATTAGCCACTTGGTAGTAGGAGGTCACCGTCGTCTGGGGCAGAAGCACTAAATACATCGTCGATCTATTGAATGAATGAATGAATGAAACGTTTATTCGAAAAAGGTTTTTTACAAACACTTTTCGAAAGTCAAACAAGGCCGTCGCTTCAACAAATTCCTTTGGTGAGTGGTACTTAGAAAGAATAACGAAAGAAAGTACCAGGTTTCTAAGGTCTTAGTCGTAACACGACAAGTCGTCGCGGGCGAGCTCAAACAAGAGGGTGGCAGCTAGCCAGGCGACCCTACCACCAAGGAAGGACTGTATGAATGAATGAATATATCGTATCAGGTGGTCGAGTGGGCGGTCTTTTGCATGATTTTCATTCCATTTTACTCTGCGTAGTATGTGCTTTCCTTCCTAAGTAGGTAGGATAAGTAGGTAGTCTTGACAAAATACGCACTGTAGGCTTGTTTTATATCAGGACTCAGGACGTCAGTTTAAGATATGAAATAAAACACAGGGTTCCAAGCCAAACACATGTAACAAACTACTTTATTCAATGATCTCTGTCCGGCTCAGTATAAAACTCGGTTTAGGTTTTTTTCGGTATTCCGACTTGTTTGATTGTTTCCGCAACATTACGATATTGATTGATTTGTCGATCGGACCATTCGCACTCGCTGTTCATACTATATTTATCAACAACTGTTAGAGACTCACCGCATTTCAAGTTATAAGGAACTTTTACAAGATATTTCTCCCCAAAGCGCTAAGCATTATTTCTTCTTATTTTTTACTTCTTTGACGGATCTTCCTCGCGCGAACTCCTCTTGTCACCGATTATAACCGATTCGCTATGAATCATTTATCATCATCATCGCTGTGCATTTTTTTTTCGATAAAGGTACAATACTTAGCAAATATAAACTGTCTACGTTCTTAAAATACTATGTGCGTTAAATTCTTTACCCTCGGGACATTATTCACATGACACTTGGGGGCCGTCTCTATACTATAGCGAAGCACTAGAGATTCCAAACAAAGTTTTGTATAATAGAACGATAATAAAAACAAGATGTAAGAATTTTAAATACAATTGTTGTTTAAATAATGTCAGAGCGATACCTCGTATTCATTTTTACCACCAATGTAATTTTAAAACCTTTATTTTCATATAAATATACCTTAGTATAATTATTGTTAGCGAGAAAGAACTTGCCTAAAAATAAAGTCTTTTAGCCACTAAGGAATTAATTTTCATCACATTCCGAGATTTTAATTTTTTTTTTGTATATATCTATTATGAAAAATGATCGCTGGTGGAGAGTAGTGAATTATCGATGTAACGTGTTCGATGTCATGAACTTCGAAGTAGTGGCATTCGATGTGGCGTATGAGACCCATTTACCGTCTTCTCCGACATCGGTAAATAATACAAATTAAATATTCATACAATATGAGTTAAAAAAATTAGAAGCATTGAGGATGAAAACTTTTCGGTAAGTAAGCAACAATGCAACGTTTTCGTTCCTGATTATTAAATTAAAAATTTAATTATAATATCTACACAAGCAGATTTCACTAGGAAAAAATATCAATTATACTCCGTCAAGCTGTACAAACGACAAACTGCAAATAAAGGAAAGGTGAGCGCTGCGAATGCTTTGAGTCAACAGCATACTTTGAAAAACTGTTTCTGTTGAAAATTAATCCCGTTTCAACTTTTAAACGCATATAATGGCATTCCCTTGAAAAGTTGTACTGTGAGTTGGTGAGCGACAAATAATTAAATTATATTTAATTGATTTAGGTTTTTAAAACTGAGCATGATAAACTAATTTTCTGTATTTGAAATTAAGAAAATCTTAGCAAATAAAAAAATTATTTGTACTTTTGCAAATAACATTATTTAACTTAAAACCGCTGCATTTGGATCCCTTGTGGTATCACCGACACAAAAATTAATCCGTCTCATAAATATGTGCCCCGACCGGGAATCGAAGCGTGTTGCAGGCTTTCCTCTTGTTTTTTTCGTCGCCGACACTACATATTCTACTGACATAAAAGGCAAAGAGATGTAGACTTCGTCCCAGTCAGTGACTGTAAAATTTTATTGTTGGAATAAGTCAAATATCACTCGACTGAAAAAGTGAATTTCAAACTAAATGATTAAGCAAGTAGGCTAATATTCAAAGCGATAACCGACATTTAATCAACGATTAATTATCAGATTTAAGGGATTTAAGGGAGGTGAACCGCAAATTAGAGAATGCTTAGCTATAGCTCGTGTCGTATAGTAGAACAATAGTTTAATATCGTGTTGTGGTGTTGTGGAATGCTCTCGGCGCGCAGTAATGTTCACGGTGTAGTTTAAACACAGGCGCTCCACCTTCGCATTCACCGCGTATGTTTAAGTTTAAATTTAAAATTGTTTTACACGACGGCGCGGCGGCGCTAGGCGCGTGTTCCGCTGGAGAGATACGTTTCATGGAATTTCGGGCAGCAAACGGTGTGACGCGGCGGTTTGCGGCGCTCGGCCGAGCGTGTAGGAATTTAACACGACCAATGGATTTTGTGGGATTTTCTGTAGCATATTGAGAATTTATACGCGTTTCGGTGGCAATTTGACGCAGTACTGGTTGTCGCCTGCAAGTATTTTTGCGTGAGCGTCGTTTGTCGTTTTGTATGATTTATGTTGCATTGAATGTACCGAAGGCAAAAAAATTTTATCTACATTTAAGTTCCCGTGTATTTTTATTAAGTCTAAATAGAGTTATAATTTTCCTCTTTTTTGTTATCATTAAAAATATATATAGATCTTTGAAGATGTCTCATGAAAAATTCTTTCAATATTAAAACTGAAATAACTTCTACATAATAAAACTTACCCTTATTATTTTTGTCTGAAATGGACCACGGCGGAACAGTTGATGGGGGGCACTTGGTACTGGACTGAATAACGATGGCGCCAGCTGGTGTGTATTTTATCTGATTAATTTTGACTGCGTCAGCGTAATGTTGACTGCTAACAACTCGAATTTGGTACCGACAAACAGAATATCTAAATGAACCACCGAAAAAAAGAAAATTTTAATAATTTTCTGTCTTATAGTAAATTAAATATTAAAGAAAGCTGAGCTAATAAACCCCCGAGAACCGCCCAAAGCTTTATTATACCGATGTCGATTGTTCTCCGTCTTAATAAGAGAGCTTAATTTGCGGGAAGAAAATTAAATTGAGAACAGATATTTTCTATTATATAACAAGAAGTTTAATGTCTTCAGTGAAAGGTGTTTCGAGAATCATCCTAATTCGATTAGTCAATAGTGAGTATTATAAGTTTTGCTTCTTGAGTTAAAGCTATTGTGTATGATTACCTTATTGGAAAATATCTTTCCCTAAAAAGTTTTTTTCTTGCTCTGACCAGGCAAAAGAGCAGACGAGCTGATAACAATTTAATGATTCCAGCTAGGTATAGATATTCTAAAATTCTACCTACCAACGAGCGTCCAATGCCATTCACTGTAGAAACAGACGCAATAAGTTTATTTCATAGTTAATAATAATTCAATAAAAATGTTTCCGCAAAGAAACGTAGCTAACCAAATTTTAGGCAGCTAAAGCCGCCCGTGAGCAATGGTGTAATTTATGAGGAATATGGGTACGAGCAGCTGACAGAGAGTAATGGCGCCCACCCTGGGACTCGCTCGCCAACGCTCGAGCGATGTTAACCAGCTATCTAGCCAATAATATTCGGTTGGTGTCAACTTTTGCATAATAGCCTTTCAAACTTGAAATTTTTAATCTGAAAATATCTATGTATTGTTACATTAAAACCTTTACTTATTTTACAATTTGAAATTCTGCAACATGTACTGTAAATGTGGAGCAATATAAATTACAAAAGGGAAATGTCTCAAAAAAAACTAGTGTTTTCTAGCACAGTTAGATGATAAGAAAAGGTGCAAGGTAATGCCCAATAAAAACGGCTATTGATGATATTCTGTTGATATTCATGGTGTATAAAAACATCCATGAATAATAAAGATAGGTATGACTTAGTTGTAGTATCATAAATCAGTACACTATATATACAAGTCCGGTATTCCAGGTGTTTATAAAACAGTAGGTATAAAGAAATTTACCAGTAATATTATTTATATCAGATAGCATAGCAGAAGTTCTGGATTATTTAAATTATTTAAATAATTTTAGTCGTACTATAAAAATTTGTTTCACTCGAGATTACGACCATACTTATTCCGACACAAGAATTCTTACTCCCGAGTATTACTTACACTTGTTGAATGTTATACAATTATTTGAAAGTGATCAACACTTGGGAGATCTAAAAGGTTACTTAATTTGTCAGGCTGTTAGGCATCCTATTTTTAGAAATTTTAATATTTCATATTCAAATTCAAATTCAAATTCAAATTCAAATATTTATTTCTTCGAAGTAGGTTTTTACAAACACTTATCGAACGTCAAGTTACGCCATCGCTTCAACAAATCCCTACGACGAGTGGTCTTGGAAGAAGAAGCGGCAAGAAACTCCCAAGGAGTCTTTTTTTTCTCTTTCTCCACTCGCAGTTACAGATGCACTTACTACTAATTACGGCTAAAATACGAAACTCATGTCCAAGCTGATTTATCATTAAAATATTCATCAAGTTTGTAATAACCTTTCGTCATAAGAATGCTTTTGACATGGGTTTTAAGTTTACAGTACGGCATTTCTGTTAATTGTATCGGAACTTTATTATAAATTTTAATGCAGTTACCCATGAAAGAGCCACCAGTTTTGCTAAGTCTGAATTTTGGTACAATCAGTTTAGCCTTATTTCTAGTATTTATATTGTGTACATCACTCTTTTTAGGAAAACAGTCATGATATTTTTTTACATACATAATATTATCTAAAATATATTGTGATATTACAGTTAATATATTTATGTCTTTAAACAAATGTCTAAGCGAATCTCTCGGCCTGAGGTTGTAAATGGCACGTACTGCTCTTTTTTGTAATATAAATATTGACTCTATATCTGCAGCTGAGCCCCACAACAGCAGACCATAAGACATTATACTGTGGAAATAACTAAAATAGACTAATCTTGCTGTTTCTACGTCAGTCAAAAGCCTTACTTTTTTGACAGCGTAGGCAGCAGAACTAAGTCTCCCTGACAAGGCTTTGATATGAGGACTCCATTGCAAATGAGAATCTATAGTAAGGCCCAAAAACTTTGTTGAATCAACTAGTTCTAATACTTCCTTATTCAAAACAATACGAGTTGGAACTTCTTTAACATTTGGTAAAGTAAATTTAATACATTTAGTCTTCTTCGCGTTTAACATTAAATTATTAAGTGTGAACCAATGCAATACTTGTGAAATAGCATTATTTACATCGTCAAAACAATGTTTCCGCCTATCTACCTTAAAAATTAAGGAGGTGTCATCAGCAAATAATACAGTTTCGCACAAGTTACTAGTAAAATAAGGAAGATCATTTATATAGATTAGAAAAAGCAATGGTCCTAATATCGAACCTTGGGGCACACCCATTGTCATGTGTGCTCCAGGAGATTCTATTCCATTAACAACTACTTTTTGAATGCGTTCCGATAAGTACGATTTGATAAGACTAACTGATTGTGTTGAGACACCATAATGACTTAGTTTATTTAATAATATATTATGGTCAACGCAGTCAAAAGCCTTTGATAGGTCACAGAATATACCAATAGCATTCTGCTTACGCTCCCAAGCATCAAAGATGTGTTTAAGAAGTGCGATGCCTGCATCAGTGGTACTTTTCCCCTTCGAAAAACCGAACTGATTAACATGTAATAATTTATTTATGGTAAAGTGAGAGAGCAGTTGATTGTAAATAATTTTTTCAAATATTTTACTAAGTGCCGGTAAGATTGATATGGGCCTAAAATTTGTAGGATCGCTTTTATCTCCATCCTTGAACAATGGTACTATTTTCCCATGTTTCATAAGATTGGGAAAGCTACCGTCATCAACACATTTATTAAAGATGAAAGTTAAATGGGGTGCAATAAAAGTGATAATCGATTTAAGTACTAACGTAGAAAGGCCCCACAGATCACTTGACTTTTTAATATTTAGAGAGAGAAAGCTTTTAATAATAGCTTCGCAAGTGACATGTTTAAAAGTAAATGAATTGGCGCACCTCTCAACACAGGACTCCATGATAGTCATGGCAAGCTGAGGACATGTATTTAAATCTTTTGTTATCAATTGCGGTACTTTCGAGAAGAAATCTTCAAAGACGCCGGCAACTCCACTATCAGAGGTGATACTCTCGCTATTGACCTTCAAATTAAATTTATGGTCATTGAATCTTATTTTACCCGTTTCTTTATTAATAACGTTCCATGTAGCTTTAATTTTGTTTTCAGAATTCTTTATTTTATTGGAAATGTAGATTGATTTAGCTTGAGCGCAAACTGATTTAAAAATTTTGGAGTACAATCTAACATGATTCAAAAATTTCGGGTCTGTGGATGTAGATTTTTGTTCATATAATTCAAACAATGTTATTCTACTTTTATAAATTCCAGTTGTTGCCCAATCACTAAATTTAGTTTTAAAATTATCACATGTGACAACTTTTTCTTTAAAATTCATATTAAATTCATATTTAATTAAATCAAAAATAGTAGAATATGCTTTGTCAGGTGTGTCGTTATAGCATATTTCTAATGATGGCACTTTACTTTTAATATTATTTTTGAAGCCACTTATCCTTTTTAGTGTGATTGGTCTACTGATTATATTCTGTTTAGTAACGTCATGATGGTACTCAACTGTGGCAAGTTGTCCGCTATGGTCTGAACTGATACAATTTAATATTGTCTTATTTAATACAGTACAATCACAGAACATATTATCTAAGCAAGAAGCTGATGTAGGAGTTACTCTTGTGGGTTCAAAAAACACATAGTCTAAATTAAAAGATTTAAATAAATTAATGAACCTTATCGAACTAGAACTTGCAACTAAAATATCAATATTAAAGTCTCCACACACCAGTACTTGTTTATTTTTTTTACACAATATTTTTAAAACATCTTCCATAGCAGACTCAAACAATGGGTAGCTGCCTGTAGGCGGTCTATATACACATACAATGACCACCCTCTTAAGTTCAATACATGAAAGTTCTATAACATGTTCAATAGAGAGGGAGACTATGTCTCCATACATAACATATTTAAATAGTTTTACTGGGGACCTATCTAATACCTAAATCTAATAGTTTATAACATTACATTTCTGTTGGTGCTCTACTTACTCATGAAGTTAAAAGCGACGTGAAATTATTTTTATGAACATTTTAATATTCTCCTTCTTCTTCTTACGCCTCTGCACTATTTCACTCAATCTGTCCACGGTCAGGCGAAACAATTGTTCGACAGAGGTAATTAAAATATGGAAAGACTTTCGTAGGTGCGATGATTTTGTTGTAGGTATTCCTAACTTATCAATTTATCTTAATTCGTAATGCAATGTTCTGAATATCAGGAGCAATATCATCAGGAACATAATATTGCCGCATTTATAATTATTATGATCTTTGTATGAATGAATGTCAATTAACTTTAAGATTTTTTTAGATTTTATACTTGCATTATTAAGTTTGCCATTTTGTCCATTAACATTGTCGTTGTGTTAAAATATCACACACATCGAAATTATAAAATATGCACCATATTTGTTGAGTAATATTTCAAAAACCCACAACTACCCCTTTGTTACGTTTAGCTTTCCACGCTATCTATAAAACTTAACGCGAAAATTAACAACTAACCTTGACGTAGCGATATTTTCAAAGTTGGCATACACTTCCATACACTTCCAATTTACTCTTACACCATGTTATAGACAAACTTGGGCCCCAAGTCACAAGTAGTTACCGGCGGGGTCCAATCTCTAAACCAATTAACTGAAGAGTTGTCTAAACATTGTCGACGAAAACAATATTATCTCGGGTCAAATTAAACTAGACTCTAACTCAATCAGGGCTAATCTGCATTTGGGTTGTTTCATAAAGGCATCTATCTATACACGCTATGAAATTAACCGCCCACCCATTTCCTCGAGCGTGGTTAATGTTAAACAAATAATTGGCTATGAAGACATGGTAGGTATACACGAACATCTCACCTTTCCCATGTCTATATTAAATAACTGAGAACTCTGCTAAACTTATTATTTGGCCTTGGTTTCGTCCGCATGAGAGACCAAACTAAATTAAAATACCGTTAAAATAAACCCACGGGAAATTATTACCTACGAAAAAAAAAAATTTATTATCCATTCCAGGTCATGAACTACCCATGTGCCAAATCTCTGATTCTAGTAATTATAATGAATTTTATATCTCTTCCACTCCCTTTATCTCCCAGATTCGGGATGATTTCCGGGATAAAATAATTATTTTATCACTAGTACGAATATATCTAATATTATTGGTTTATCTGGAAACACAACTAATATTAGCAACTAAGGCACGATACGATATGATAATACTAAGTAGTAAACCCGCCCTCGCTTCGCTTCGGGGAACCAGGAATCCCTTCAAAAATCTCTATAAATTTTAACAAATTATGTTATTCAGATGTCTAAGCTATATTACTGCAAAGTTTAATGAAAATTCGTCCAGTAGTTTTTGCTTGAAAGAGCAACAAACACACATACTCACTCACATCCTTACAAACTTTCGCATTTATAATATTAATAGGAAGGAAGGAAATAGGATAATTGACAATACGATAGAAACGAATAATTAAATTTTTATTACTTATCAAACAAAGTTTTTTGGTCCCTTTGCAAAGTTTTCTAGTGATAGATGAGATGAATTGTCAGCAATTTGTAAATAAGTCAATACCTGACAAGTTTGTCGTCTGATTTAAATTATAAACACGGCGTCCAATCTTGGCTGGAGTTATCCAATTAATATCTCTTCACTGGGTTTCGGGACGTGAATTCTGGAATTATTTTGAAGTATGGTACCTGCGAATATTTCCCTAAGAGTTTAAGGGATCGTAAAGACACGAACGAAAATGTTATAAAAATATAATTAAATGGCCAAAAATATATGAGAATTCTTGTTAGAAAATACAACGACTAATATTAAAGATGCTTTTTGCTTCTTCTTCTCAATTAACAAGCTAACTTTTATACATAAACACCTTGAGTTTTTAAATCATAACAAACTGAACATTCTAACGATAAAGAATTTGATACTACATCAATTCTTTGTATTTCACCATTTCTTGTTTATATACACTTTTTATTTAAATAATTTTGACGTAACTTTGGGACAATTGGAAACCAGAAGCTGTGTCGCAATGCTGTGACAACTCTGTAAATTACATTTGAGCCCGACAAAGAAAAACCCACCTTCCGCCCTTTTGCCCTTTCCTGCCTCTTTCTAAGCCCTTTATATCAACGCCTTTGGGCACATAACGATTAAAAGTTTGAATCGAGTAATTAAATTGAAAGACATTCCACTGTTATCTTCTTATTTCCGAAGTAATTAAGGTCAGACTTTGAGCGCGATGGAAAAACTTTTGCGGGAGGAAATTCTATGGAATTCTATATCAATCAAATTTATGTTGAATTTCATTGTGTTATAACTAAATTAAACCGTTTTGAGTTTAGTTATAATAAGATTTTAAAATATATTTAGACCTGTAAATATCTTATTATACCCCCGCGCAACATTCTAGTACAGAGAGTCTGAAAGCTAAGAAACAGTTTGAATGAATCCTCGCGATGCTTGACATCGGCGATCAAAAATCCCCTCCGCGATAAATAATTTAGCTGCTTACGAATTCGCGCTCGAGTGTTTGAACAACAAATGGAATTCTGATCGAATTTGACGAGTTAACAACATTATTATGATCGCAAATCTGATCCAAAGAAAGGGAATGAATATTAATTTGCAACTCGTAGGTACGATCTGATATCGGATTTCTACGGACAAAAACACTTTTAAAAAGTGGATTAGAAACAACTTCTTATGTTTTAAACTTACATAATACATATATCTCGTTATATAAAAGAGCAAAACGCCGCCCTCAACCAATAGTCGCTGTCTTCTACCGCATCTGCGGAGTGATTAGAAGTTAAGATCGCTTTCAGGTCGCATTAGAAGTTTAGTAAATGTAATTTCAACTTTGTGTTGCAGGTAAGTGGGTAAAGTGTCCCGGACAGTGCGGTAAGAAAACTTACGGAATGAAATTTTAAAGTTTTATTAAAGTCCCAACGATGCGATAAAGCTCTTACGTTAACTGTTTGGTATACATCACATCATTATTTGAAGATTATCTAGTTACCTAGCGACACAAGAACCATTTATTATTCTCGGGATGAAGTGTACTTACTTGTTTTTATTACCTCCTAAGTGTGTCGAGTAAGCCGGATATTCGCCGAGAAACTAAACGAGCCGTAACAAATAACAAAATTGTCGTGCCATGTCCGTAAATTATTATTTGTACACAAATATAAATTTAATGGAAGATAAACGAATGACATTAATATTTACATGCAGTAAATACAGCTTTGTCAATAAATCGAGATAAAATGTTATGAACGGTTGAATATCATCCGATTCCCAGAACAATTGTGTTTTAAATAGTTGAATCCGTATTGATTGGTAGCAGTACGATATAATGCTTATAGCTAATGCTGAGTGTTTTGGAATGCATATTTATATAGAAAAGTGTCTGCTTTACGAGAGTTTTTTGAAGGCAAAACTTCTTAACTCGCGTCATCATCTCCAAACGCTTTACAAGTGGATACAATAATGTTTACGTGTACATAGATAAGTCTCCGCTTTATTCGTATTATATAATATAGGGATTAAAATTAAAATTTGTAATCAACAAACCTTTACAAAACAAAAATAATTTAAAAAAATATTATAATGTAATAGCTTGACGACAAAATTCACAAGTAACTTAGTTTTCCCTTCTATCGGCAGCCTCAAAGACTGCCCCTGTATTTTTTATTACCTTATTTTAATTGCCAAAAATAGGATTAAATTTTATCAGGATCCTCCGAACACTCGTGAAGAAACCAACAAATTCTTCATCTACTAGGATCGGTGCGTTAAAATCGCTTCTCCTGTCCTTAGCCGCGAGTCGTAACAATACCTTCGCAACACGCCCCGCAGTTCGGAAACACGGCTAACGTAATCTTATGTAAATCGTTGACGAAATAATTAAAAGTGAACGGCTCCGCGTAACGGCTGAACGTGCCGTGAATCACGATAACGGCTGCAGTCGTTAATAATAACGACAACTGTTACGGCGGAATTAGCCCAGTGTTTCAGCATTAACCCAATGTAATGCTTAAATCGATTGCCGAAGACGACAATAAACTGTTAGCTACGCCCTGTACGATTATCTTTAAAACACGGTAAAAGCGATTAAGACAAACATGTAGCTCTTTGTAACTCTTATGGAGTTCTAAATAACCTCTACCGTATATCGTCATCAGAAATTTTCTCAGACCTTCACTTTGACTATTGCTGGCTGCTGGCAGATTACGGGAGAGTAAACAGAGCTTTTTCATTTTATTTTTTCTACTAGTTGGCGGTTCACTAATGCAATAGGCTGACAACTAGACAGCTGAACTATAGGCCAACTGGCCGGTTGGGGTTAATATTGCAGACCGGTCCAATACGTCCATTAATTTCAACGGTTACAAAGAGATGTTTAACAATTTTATTTGGTGAGATCATGGTTGTGGTGTTCCTGCAACAGCAGCAGCGTCACGTAGTCGGCATAATGCGATCGCGCCGGGTGTCGCGAGGACGGGCGCGGACGGCATTATGCAGATTGGCCGCAGTAAATCAACGCGGTGTCGCCTCTTGAAACAATTACGCCTTTTATCCGCGCGCTCGCTGAATACTCTGATAACTTTCTGAATGGTCATTAGCTGCGTTTTGGTTGTGAAATTACTTTCTTAACTTCTTACTGCGTAATTGTTTGCAATGTTCCGGCGTTTTTGCTGTAGAGCAACTGTAAAACGAGTAGCATATTTACAGTTGCGTAGATCTGATAAATACAGTGAATTTCCGTAATGGAACGATCGTTTATCGTAGATGTACATGGTGGTCTATCTGGTTGTCTGAATGTATAGGTATGTAAAATAATGAATCAGAAATATGTTTTATATCATGAATGTTATAGTTTTGTTAAATAATGGCGTTAAATGTAAAAAAATATTTTGTAAGTTAAATCTAGGTGTCTGAGTAACAAAGTTACTCAAAGAAAATTACATTTTATGCATCCTGTGAGGTGTAAACGCGTTCAATGTGCAATAAAGATAATGATGATCTCCATGGCACAATGGTTGTTATGATGGACTACAGTGTACGTATCTAAATAATAAAATGCTAACTGCTATTTTAAAGGAATAGCAGTATTTTAGATCACGCATGCATTTCGACGTTCAACGTTTAATGTGTTTGTCAAATATCCGTGAATTGAAATGATGAGCAAATATTTCAGAAATAGGGCCAAAATTTCGATATAGGAACTATTTTAGATAAACTGAGTTATATCCAAAAAGCTATTGGGGCAAATATTAAATGTTTGTTTTTGAAAACTCAAATCGCTCCGATTTACAGCGTAATTTTGTGGTGACCATAGCGATCGAACACATACATTTTTTTTTGTACTCAAGGGACCGTAAGGGTATGCCACGAATACAACCGATGTGGGTAGAACCTCAATCTTCGACGAGTGTTGTGATGATGGAAGAGCGAAGAGGGCACCGAGTCGAACAAAGTCAGTAGAACACGCAAAGATATCCGAAGTCCCTCGAAAAACTCTGGTGTTCTAATCTGGGAGGGACTCGTGGGTTGTAGACAGTTGGACAGTATGTACCGCGCGCTTCTGCGCGACCTCAAATGGGCTGAGCTGATATTGTGGCGTCCCTGCTCTGAGAAGTGAGCAGTACTCCATGTGAGGCCTAACTTGAGCTTTATAAAGCCTTAACAGATAGCTCGCTGTGATGTACTGCTTCGCTCCGTTAAGGACGCTTAGGTACTTACTGCACGTGGTTCGAAACACCAACACGCATAATCCCAACACTTTCACTAACGGTGAGCGCGGTACCCTGGAATTAAGGCGCCATGACAAATAGGGTTTTCTTAGCGGAGAACGCGCAAAATTTCGTCTTCGTGGGGTTGAACTCTACAAAATTGAGTCGACCCCTTTCCTAGACTTACTCCAGAGAGTTCTCGACTTCAGACACAAGTTTGATTCTCTTATCCTCCACTTGTGACTGAGAGGTATTTGCATTTTGCGTAAACTTGACTTACTACCGAAAAAGCAGTTTCCTCTCAACAGTTGCTAGTCGTCAGTAAGACATCCGTCTTACGAACAGCAAATACAGAGGCTGGATGCTCTAAGCTATTACACGTTTGAGCGCATCTAATTGTTTTCCGCCGACTGAGCGCTGCCGTGTTCGACGGCGCTCCGAGTGCTTCCGTAAGCTGATTTAAATCATACACTGACTATTCCGCTACAAAACTCTACGGGTCGATAGAAGGATTAATAGCTAACATTTGTTCAACCTTTTTAATTAAATATTCGTCTTTCCGATATTTTGCCAATTTGGTTTTAGGTCAAAGTAAGTGCTCTGTAATATATCATTTTCTTATATCCGTCCTATTAGCCGTCACCTTTACACTATCTTCCTTAAATTTCATATCGCCTGTCACAAAATCAATCCATCTTTTCTTCATCTTTTTTCGCTAGTTACGTCTCGCTATATTCATTTCCATCAGATACTTCTCGTCACATGAATTTCATCTCACCTCATCACATGTCAAATAGATTTTTGTATATATTTTTAAGAAAAATGTTTTTATTTTGTACCGGTACCAAAATACGGAAAATACGTCAACATATTATACATTTACGAAACAAAAATATATATATCTCTCTCTCTTGCAAAATGGTCAGAATATTCTCGAACACCAAAGTTCGACATCAAAGTTCTACCTCTACATTGGGTGACAGTTTCCCATTTCAAATACACTGGAGTCCTTCAGTGGGGAATGCCATCTAGCGGCGCTATCCGTCCTCACTCGAGCACGCAACCGAAGCAATTTGGCCGCGAATGTTTCAAGTTACGAGTACTGGATCTCTCCCTATGAAGCACTTTACATGGAGAAACTTCCACGAGACATACGAAGTTGGCCTCTACTTCTAGTTCATAAGGATGATTGTTGCTTGCGCGGACCACGCACAGTGGTGCATTGCACCGGCGGTGCTAGGGTTTCTCCTTATTTGTTCGTGTGGTTTCGCTATACGACGGGCATATATATAAGTAAATACATATTACTATACATACCTACACAAATATAATTCTTTTGATAATCTTGTTATTTTTAATTGTCATACCTGCTCTAAAAATTATTTTCACGTAATTCAACCAATAACAGGTACATAAGGAATTTGAGCTATTTCCACCTGCAAAGTGATTCAACTTAAACTGGCAAATTTCCCTTGCAGTTTTTGTTATTTATCAATAAAACCAGTTCGGTTTGAGGCGAAGAGATGGGAGCCTCCCAGTCATTACACGTCGTGCTCGTTCTAATTGGTTTCCGCTCCGCGCGCGCGGGGCGGGGCGCGGGGCGGGGGAGATGATTGTTTAGGATATTTAATATTGCGACCGCTTCCGAAACGTACGGCGCCGGCCGGTTCATTACGAACATATCAACAGACTCGTTTAATAGGTCCTCCTAATTTCAAGAGGTGCTAAATTTAGAATTTTATTGAAATTGTTGTAAAGTCTATTTAATATCGTATAATCTTTAATTGAACTATTTAACTAAATAATTAAACTTTATAATTTTAACATAGAATAAAACAACTTCAACTTCTTCAACAAAGTAATCAATATTACTTATAATAAAACATAATCAAGGTTGGTGAATTTAGTTAATTGCGCATCATAAGAGATAACTCAAAAACTGTTCGCAGACCTCATTCAAAAAATAGGAATTAGGTATATACCTAGTTCCTTTTTTATTTCCAAAGTGACTTTCTTTAGAGTACTCAGAACATTTAAAAATAAAAGTAGGCAAGTCGTTTTTAAAGCTTTCTATCTACCAAAAACCTGCAATTATTTCTTCATACGTGATTTGTTCGTACAAATTGTCTGTAGGTATAGTTAATGACTTATATGTACAACACAGTGACTCTGACGTTGCCGCGTTGCTGTGAAATAAATGTGATACGAGATATATAAGATTAATATAGTTAATGACTTATATGTACAACACAGTGACTCTGACGTTGCCGCGTTGCTGTGAAATAAATGTGATACGAGATATATAAGATTAATATAGTTAATGACTTATATGTACAACACAGTGACTCTGACGTTGCCGCGTTGCTGTGAAATAAATGTGATACGAGATATATAAGATTAATTAGTCAGCGTCAGATGTATGTACCGTTTCAGCGGTGGCCAGACGGAGCTGTCGAGAGATATATTCCAGAAACTCGCACCATTTTGGAACAATTTGTCCAGAGATTACTACGCTGATTACTTACCATCAGATGACCTCTCTGCTCGTTGCCTGCTTAGGTCATAAAAGGAAAAAACGTTGATCCTGAAAAATGTTTACGTTTACGTAGTTATAAATTGGCATCTTAATATCAGCTTAGACTATTATCATTAAACTCCTAATTTTTGGTTGCTCTTCGTCGTGCCTTAACCCTATAATCAGGTAAAGCTAAATCCCCGTAGCCATTTTACAACACAAAATAAAACAAACTTAACATATAATGAGCAGTACACAGTTTAACGTTACATGGCCGCGTTACAAGTGTACGTATAGCACATGTGCGATACTGGGGCGTCATTAGTCAGCGTCAGATGCGTTACGCTCCATCTACCCGCACATCGTGCATCGCTCATCCGTCGCCGCGAGCATGTTAATACGAGACGCGGCGCGCGGCGTGCGCTGCGGCGTCGGCAGCGGAATACAGCCTCCTAGCTCCAAAACATACAGTTTGACCAGGAACAAATGATGTGAAAATGTATTAGATTTATAAGTGGCATTTTTCTTGCATTTCACAATTTATACCGGTTCCCCTTTTTCCCGGCGACTATCTTGGTGTAATCATTTTGACCAAATTAGAATGAACACAACTTGGGATGGCGGGTAAATAGCTTGTCAATTGGTCGGTTATGCACTCCTAAAATTGATTTGACCAACACTCAATAGCTGATCATGGTGTAAGTATGAAAGGATAAATTGTGAAACCGAATCCGCTACACACGCCATCGTGCAGGTGCAATAAAAGGCCACTAGCCACGTACCTTAACACTGCTACAGCCCCTCCACGATCTTCAATGGCGACCAGCGAGTCTAGGCATGGACGCCGGTATATCATGTTAAATCTGAAGTCCTACAAACTCGTGTTATCTTACACACACAATTACACTTACACTAGATCCTCAACACAGAACACTTATGTGTATTTTTAATTACGTATTGAATTAAATTATTACTAGACTAGGTATATAATTACGCGGATATATAATAATCACAACATTCACAACTTACAAAAATGCATGCGATGCGTTCCGATGAAATTGAAAAAAAATCGTATTCGTATCGCGGCTGCTCCCGTCGCATGCGAAAATCGAACTACCTCCGTATTTGTTTTAAATTTAAGCAATGATCATAGGCGAGCTACATGGCTCTGTCTTGACCAATCAGAGAGCGGCGACATCGACCCGTTCGATCCATCAGCGTAAGAGGCGAGCAAGATCGTGGCAGTAGCGGCAAATTTGAATTTGGAATGCTATGCAGTAAATTGCGAAATATAGTATGGCACGTGCCCACCGGCGAGCCGATGAGTAAAGCTTTGCTATTGTCTCATGATACGTACAAAACATACACGAATACATTATCATGCTGACTGTTCACATCGCTGCATCGCCAGCAAGTACTAACTAGCGTTGGCATCTCTTTTGTTTACACGGAATGTCAAATTTCTGTACGTTTCTTGATCTAGAAACACACCTGCTTATAGTAGTTAAAATAAAAGAGAAGGCTTTGGTACTTCTCCGCAACTAACAGGACTAAATATCACTATAACAGTTTCTGTTCTAGTCCTTATGCATATTACCTAACATCCCTAATCATGACGAACCATCCAGACCCAACGGATGTCTTATTCTGTATCGATGACATGTGTCATGGCTGGCAGTAGAAAGGGTGTTAAAACAATCCATAAAATAAAAACTAAAAAGAAAACTTTGTACTAACGCTGTAATGTAAGTATATTGAAAAGGTGAAAACTGAGAAGAGGCATCTTAAAACTTCATAAAACGAATACGTACCAACTGGTTGTACAATACAATCTATAAGATTAACTTACTGGATATTATGATATGATAAATAAATATTTCCTATTATGAGAAGCAGCAACACGACTAATACGTCTCTATTTCCACACTATATGTGGATCATTACTCAACGTCATTATATATTACGAGTAAGTATGTAAGTTCCGTCATGTATAACTTATCCGCTGCTGCGACCTTATTGCTCACACTGTAGCAGTCAGAAAGGAGGCTTTTCTGGAAGTCACTTCAACAACAATGATAATAACATGTCTTTGTCATCTCACTAGTAAGTCTTATTTGATCGAAATCAAATCAAATCAAATCAAATCATTAGAGTTAAGTGGTTAAGATTTCAGCCCCCTACTCGAGGGGAATGATGATGATTGATGATAATGAAAGAGCCCGATCTTCACTCTAATTTCGATCCTAAGTCGTTGGGCCATTGGTTACTTAATAATTTACCTTGGACAGTTTGAAGGGACATATTTCAAACGTCTAGACTAGGTCAACTGGTTCAGACGTGAAAGTCTCACAGACAGACATACTTTCGCGTTTACAATATTAGTAAGAATGTTATGTTATTTCCCAAGGTCCACTCTTTATTTGTACCAAATTTTATTAAAGTCGGTTCAGTAGTTTAGGCGTAAAAGCCTCACTGGCAGACAAAGTTACTTCCGCATTTATAATATTAGTAGCGATCACTATTGTGTGATTTCGTGGTTTAATACATAAAAAATCCTTAAGAATTCAATAGGTACATAGATTAACCATGGCACATGCCGGTCCGGTGTACTTTAGTATGCAGGGACTCATCAATGATGCAGAGGGTTTTCCCTTGACATCGGGTTCTGCCTAATGTGAGGCGGATCTGTGGCTATTGGGTATCGTGTGATTTCTATTTTATTGGCAGCCACCGGTGGACATTTCTTACTCCTTTCTACTCGAGGAAAATAGAACTGGATTTTTTGTTCACAGAGTACCATAACATTAGTGGTTTACGTTGCCCATGGCCGTGATTAACAATAACTACTTATAACAGATAAAAAGTATCTATCAAATTCGATTAACCCATTGAAATTTTAACAGGTAACGCACATATATAAAAAGATATAGGTGAATTGAGAACCGCCTAATTTTTTAAGTCTGTGAACACCAGTTTCTGTGAATTTAATTTATTTCCCGCTTCCTCTGTCTCTTTGAAATTTTAACTCTACAACTAAATGAAATGCTACATGATATTGTTGTTGCCTACGCGTGTCTCTGACAATATTGACTTAAATGGTTAATTTAAGGCATATTTTGTGTCACTAGAAACTAGTTAAACACAATGACACGATTCGACATTCCGACGTAGCGTTATAAGCAAATGGGTATTACGTATACGATCCGTGTGTAGCACCACACCGGGTGTCTCAGTGTGTGACGTCAAGTGCGACTGCGATCAGCAATTCCAATGCGGCGTTCACTGCTCCGTCTAGTGCAGGGCCAAGAGGAGCGGTGTGCTATACCAGTACCTATACTACCTATGGACATAGTGATGTACGTAGCAAGTGTGCTACGAACGACTCACTACGAGATGCAACGTATATCGCTCTTTGCTGCGATGGATATAAACTTACATTATACAGGCACGGACGTGATCTTCTACCTAACAATAATTCATGTGCATGTAGCAGCACAGACGTAATCTTTAATATGATATCTTAGATCAATACGTGATACTAATCGCTTATCTTAAATACACCACACGTCAATATATCAAGTTTTCTATACATTTATGGCTTATAAAAGAAAGACCTCCTTTAACCATTATCTTGGGAGGTATTCCACTGGTCAAATATCTTGGTCCAATTTCTATATCCAAGATTTCATCAAATTCCTCTTTGAGAAAATTCAGAACAGAACAGAAAAAAAAAACAGAACAAATAAACAAAACAGAACATCAAAATCTTTATTTCACTATAATTCAACAACAGCTGTCCAATACAACTTGGATCAAAGAAAGTTGATGAGTGGAATACCATCCTTAGTTATGATTTAAATTCTTATATAATTAGAAGACACATTATCATATTCCACATTTTGTATCAAAAAGCTTTTACTTAATCGTCATAACAAATCTGTAAATACCCAGTCTATCTATGAAACTCTTAAATGTTTAGGTAGATGTAGAATGCCACTAAGATTTTCATTTATAGCTAAGCGTCTTCCACCGCGTTGTTGTACATGGCAAAGAATAACTATAATTTCATTTGCTTTGCTTGCAAAACAACTTTCATTTCGCCGTGACTAGAAGAGCTTCGTCAGCACTGTTCAGCGCTTGTTGTTTCATTTTGTTGTTTTCTTAGAACTCTTTAAACCAGTTCAAGCATAAAATTACAATTTTCAAACGTTGTTTATTTACATATTATTGGTGGTAAGAGATTGCTTTAATAGCAATTATTATTGTCTTCCGGATAGAAAAGATTGGAGGGAGACACTTTTTAGAGGTGACCATTTCTACTAAGATGGTAAGGGTAGCAGTAGGTACACCTGTGCCCGAATTAGAACGATACTCTTACTAACAAGGAAATAACTTGATTGGCTATCCTAGTCCTGAAAGTCTTGATCTACTTACTCGTAGGTCGGTCACAGTTGTCATAGGCGACGCCGGAATTGTGATGCTGCCAGCTCGTTTAGTACCTTAATTTAAAAAGGAAATTAAATTAATAGATATTCTTATACTTTAGTAAATTTAAAGTGAGATATGTGGTGTTCTAAAATCATCGTTAAATTTGTGTTTTTATGTGTAAAGCAGAAACGGAAGGGGAAAAACAAAAAGTGATGTAAATAATTTTTGGTCGAAAAACCCTAGCAAGTTTTGAAACTCAAAAAAAGAATAATGAGGATACTGAGAATGTGTAGTAATAATTGTTTTCATTATTTTCCCTTTTATGTCCCTTCTGTTGCAAACATGCATTGTGTGCATTTTACGGTGACTATCTGATTGATTTGTCAACAGTTACTGTTTAAAAATTGTAGCTTTGGCTTCATTTAGAATATAAATATTAAACCACTAGTTAGGATATCCACAAAATTGGACAGGTGGTGTTGTAACCTCAAGTCGTAACAAAACATGGTACCCAGTAACCATTTATCGCTTAGTTCAAAACAAGTTTTAAATATGTACATAACAAAATTAGACGTTAGGGATCCATTATCATAGATTTATTATCATCTAATTTCCAGACCACTGAAGCCTCAAGTATAAGTTATGCAAAATATCCGTTCATATCGTATTTAGTTTGCATATAGATCGAGGTCGTTGATCGGCCCCGAAAGCGCCGTCAGGGATCTTCGGGACAAAAACTTTTATATAGTTTGTGAACTGTTCGACATTTTGCCGACTTTTTGTTACTTCATAATATATTTGAGTACAAACTTTTCGGAACATTGTTTGTCGCTCGCGTAAAGTGAAAATGTCAGGTGGACAAATTGTCCACTTACGAAATAATCAAGACGATTGATTTATAACTTTTCAACGTAAACTGTAAACTGTAAAGTAGTAGACTGTAAAGTCTTTTTAAATATGAGTGCATAGTTAATATTGTCAACCAGCCAGTTGTCACATAGGTACATAGATTTTATTACATCCACACAACATGAGTTGCACTTTTGAATACGCCCCGTTTACATTATTTGAACCATTGCAAAATTAAAGGTAGGTATGATTAAGCAACAGAGATGCATGAAAAGTAGGACAATTATTCAGATTTGACGGCTCTTCTTTTAACGCCCTAGTGAAAGTTTATATCTTTTTATTTACCTACAACCTACTACTACCTATACTTCTATTTACCTAAATGTCACAAGGTTTTTCAAGGTTCATCAAAAAATATCAAAACTTTCTTCATTTAATTAAGCAAAATATCAACAACGACTAAATAAGATATTTTTCTTCTTCTTTGTTGTCTTCTTAATTGTTAAAAGTCTTGTCAGTTCTGGTAAGCTTTGGTGGTGGAACAGACGAGCTGCTTATAAGGTGTAAAAAGAGTTCTCCTTCCAGGCCGGCGTTGCACTGGTGACTCCCCTGGTGTTGCTGGTGTCCCTAAGCGACGACGGCCACTTACCATCAGGTGGCTCGTCCGCTTTTTCGTCAGCCCTTCAGGCTATAAAAAAACATAAATAACGTCACTCATCTCACGAAATCCCAATAATGGTCGATTCACACATATCAGTGAAGTCACCGTTCCGTCTCAGTTCCGGCAAATCTTTCATACATTCTCAGCATTGTCAGTGCAGTGTCAGTGCTGAAAATGCCGAGAATGTATGAAAGATTTGCCGGAACTGAGACGGAACGGTGACTTCACTGATATGTGTGAATCAGCCCTAACTAAGATAAGTAAATCAATGCATGTACATGAACATCTTAGACATAACTTGGGTGCTCCATTGCTCCATGACATATCAGCTTCTCAGTCATAAGTTAAAAATGTAAATCCAGTAGTGATAGCGTTGGCTCGCGCCCAGAACCGATTGGACAGATTAAATTCAAATGCAGCGCTGGCCGCCTCGTCCTATTAACAACAGAGTCGCATTTATCATATCGCATTACTACATGGAGGAGATTTTGTGAAGGAGAGGCGAACCAGTGTACTAGGTTGAAAAACACGTATGATTTTACGTGATTTTGATTCGGTTTTCACTTTTGTATTTTTGTATTATGGTAAACTTTACTTACAATTTTGTGTGTGTTTATTCGAGTCCATTAAAAAGAATGCAATCAAACAATTTTCGTATGTATGTCCCTTGGTGCCAACAAACAACTTTCTCGAAGAGAATAATGTTTACTAGTAACAAACCAAGTTGAAGTCTTTAAGATTATATTTTAGAGACGGATAGAAAGAAACTGACTCCGTATTAATTATAGTAATGATTCAGAATCCTTTGAAAATATGTTTTCGTGAACATCTCTTGTTGCCAAAAGGAGCGTAATTAAATAATTTCCCCGGAGATGCAATTACGTTAAGTATAATGAATACCCACGGCGCTATGGGAGCGTCTTAAAAGGCGTTCCTCTGATACCGTCTGCGGGATGTTTTGAGCGTCCGACAGTCGGTCGTCTCACGCCACTCCAGTGTGAACGACGCGTCTGCTTTGTATCACTCTGTGTCTTGCATACATCCATTACCATTCCAGTATTCGTGAAAATGTATTCACCATTTTAAGCCTTAATCCTTCTTCAAAAAATATTAGATATTTACATAATAGGTATGCTTTGATACGGTCTCAATGAAGGCACATTTGATATTTTGATAGGCATTTTTGAAGTTGTTTGCTATAACTTCAAAAATGCCTTTTTTTAGTTCTGCAAAAAACTACTTTCTTACCAAACTTCTGTTATACCGCGGAAAAGTCTGTTTTCAATCCGTTATATCTAAATTAATAAATAAGTATTATCAAAATCAGCGTAATTCTTGAATAGGCAAACAGGGAATAATCCAAAAATCTCGTATAGGTATATTTGTATGCTATGCTGTATGTATGATCGTTGTCAACATTACTAAGCTACTCCAAAAAATGTCGTAATTCCGTAAACAGAATGGGGTTGAAGTATTAAAATATGATTTGTTTATGGTGGGCTCAAAGCTGGTGCTTGTCGCATCCGCAAGTTCTGTGAATACACACAACTTGCCGCGAACGCCTCCACTCGCGCCATCCGCCTGATACTGTACAGGGATGTCTTGAGATGTGTCCGGTGTCTGCGGTGCGTCTGCGATGTTTATCGTAGTACACGTAAGTTGATATCGTAGCTCCTACATCATGGTCAGTGGAAATGAAAAATCATTAGAGAAACGTAGGTAAAACTTTCAACCAGCTATTAAAATGACACCTCACTTGATAGTTCGTCAATATTTTTTTCTTTATCACAATACGGCGTCTGATTGCCAAATTAAACTTTGATTATTGCCATGTCTTCAGCTATCTATTAAAGTAACAATATTAAAAAAACAACAACCGAGTTGGGTTTTTCAAGTGCCATAAAGAACATAGACAATAGACTGTTATGACACGTTTCAAACAACCCACCAAATCAATTCACACAAATCAACCAAATTACGTTAGCGTTGTTTGTCCCAAGTTCATTTAAATTCGTCTTCAATCATAATTTGATCGCGTTACAAACATACCACAGCCTTGTAGGTGTTGTTATTAACGCCAGACTTTCATCCATAACTCCTGTCGGAAGAAAATTAACACCTGTAACCGTTATTGCAGTAAGTTAATATTCCCGCGGACCCCGAGGCATTATTAAAACCGTTTATCTTAATACACCATAATGCGATTCCCGGGAACTTTTATTATATTCTAAGAAAATGGGTTTTCTCCTTTACTTTGTCTGTGATTTTTATGAAGTGGCGCAGAAAATTTAAGTCTATTAGTTAAAGATATTTTATGTCGATAAACCAGTGGATGGCTGGGTGGATCTTACGGCAGCCGGAATCGGTACCTGGAAGCTAAGTGTCTTGATGAGTACTCAGGAGAAATGCCTAGAATAGCCATTCTTTACATTAGTAATAAAAGTATCTTAAGCAGTCAATATTGTACAAATACCTTCGTTTGAAATTCAGCATAATAAATACTATAAACACCAGCGGCCAGTTTCACGTCAGTAGAATTTAAATAAAAAATAACTTGAAATATTTTCATCGCGAGATCCTCGAAATAATTTTAACTGAAAATTCGACGTTCGCGGGTAAAATCTCGAAAACGGTACACTTAATGGAAGCCGTTGTATGAAAACACTCACAGCCTGAAGAAGTCGTTGAGGGTTGGCAAAAATAATTTAATTTCTGTATTAAATTTTGAGAGACCGGTTTAGGTACGTAGCTTATAAAATATACACAAGTTCACTTTAAAGGCTTTAGATACCGTTATAGAAATGAAAAAGCTTGTTATTTTAATCGATGTCTACCATTATTTTCTCATCCAAAAGTTATTAAACTACACGTGAGGACTTCGTAAGATATACTGGTTATGTTTTATTTTATACATCATTGGACTCGACTTTACAAGACACAAACTATGACTGTGTAAATGAGTTTTCTTAAAGCTCTCACGGAAACAAACTCAATATTTAATTTACATAGTTAATTGATTCAGGCGTTACTTTGCGGAACTCCATTATTACAGATTAGATGTTAATCTACTTTGCAACAATCCGCGAGCAAACTCGTATGTATGATGGTGCATACTTTCATGCAAGTAGCACCTCCCTCCCTCCCACATAGGAACATGCAACGAACAAAGAATGTATACACCAACATACATACCACCACCAACACGTGTTTCGCCCCAAAACAGGGCATCATCAGGGTAAGTAGACTCTACGACGGTCGGTCACAAAGTGAGGCTCTGGCCCGAGCGGTCGTCTTTTATACCCTTCCATATGCTGGACAGGGACAGACAGACAACTGGACGTTTTTCTAAATAAATTAAATAAAATTCATCCCAAAATTAAGTTTAAATTAGAAGTCGAAACAAATAAATCATTAAATTTTTTGGACCTTACCATTAGTAGAGTAAATAATAGACACTCCTTCAGAATTTTCCGCAAACCAACCCACACTGACATTGTCATTCCATCATCCTCCTGCCACCCCTGGAGTCACAAACTAGCAGCTTTTCATTCTTACATAAACAGATTAATGTCTTTACCGTTATCACCACAGGATTACCATTTAGAATTGAATACAATCTATCATATTGCAGTTTCCAATGGTTATGACAGGAGGATGGTGGATGGACTAATTCGAATAAAACAGAATTCTATAGTGCGTGGTCAACTGTACGCGGTACCGAAGGAAAAAAGTCCCGTTAACTATCAATCTAGTTTGGCCTATCTTGGACTAATCACGGAGAGGGTTGCTAAAACTCTAAAACGTAACAAGATCAACGTTGCATTCAGAACAAACAATACTGTTAGGTCAATATGTAACGCAAAAGAAAAAAGAAATAGACACAAACAATCCGGTGTCTATAAAATTGTTTGTTCTGATTGTAATGGGGTATACATAGGCCAAACTGGTAGGAGTTTTGATATTAGATATCGCGAACATATAGCCGCGTACAGGAATGGCCACGCTGATAGATCTAATTTTGCTAAACATCTCTTAGAATCGGGGCATGTTCTACCTAATAACCACACTTATGACATCCTACACACAGCGGATAAGGGATTAAAACTTAGCGTACTTGAACAGTTAGAAATTATTAGGCATGATAATCTTAGTAATGTTACACTGCTGAATGAACAGATTGACGTTTCCAACTCGCCCTTATTACGTATTTTTCCAACACGTGATCAGATTTAATTACCTGTCTGTCGCAGTGTTTGTGATCATTAATTAGCAGCCAGGTAGGATTACGTCACTTTTGGTCAACTTAATTAGGTCATACGACAGATAAGGGCGGTTTGGAAGGGTATAAAAGACGACCGCTCGGGCCAGAGCCTCACTTTGTGACCGACCGTCGTAGAGTCTACTTACCCTGATGATGCCCTGTTTTGGGGCGAAACACGTGTTGGTGGTGGTATGTATGTTGGTGTATACATTCTTTGTTCGTTGCATGTTCCTATGTGGGAGGGAGGGAGGTGCTACTTGCATGAAAGTATGCACCATCATACATACGAGTTTGCTCGCGGATTGTTGCAAAGTAGATTAACATCTAATCTGTAATTTAATTTACACCCGAGGAGACTAAGACCTTACTTGTGGACGTCTTCATTCCCTTACAACCACAAAGTTGATTAAAGTTTGTACCGTACCGTACATTTTGAACCGTAACCACATCGGCCGCTGATTGCTGTGTACTCTATTGTGTGCAATCATGCTCTCATATTTCCTGAAGGATTTTGGAGCATCATTAATAGCTACCCGTAGCTGTATGTAGATTGTAGGTGGGTGTTAGCCCTATTATAATACACCTGTGGCCCACTTGAATTAATGATAGTTTTAAAATTCACCATACTGGTTAATTTTAATCACGTCATCTGAATTCTAATCTGGTTGTTCTAGTTTGCAGTCGTTAAGCCATATCGGAGGTTAAGTTGCATAATCACTTAAAGCAGCTTACTACTACTATTACTAATCACTTAGAGTAACTCACTACTTTTAGTTATAAGGACGAGACCCTACTATGCATGGACAAGTTAACGGGTTGCAGCTTTAACTGTATGAGCGACGGTAGACAGCAACAGGAGCATAGAAACCGTTTGAGGTTGGACAAAATTGCATTTTGGAGAGCTAATGAAGCTTCACGCATCACAGACACTAATTGGTCATTTAATTACCCACGAGCCCCGGGCAGGGGCAGACACGAGCTCAAAGGGTACACGCATCTACATAACGCTGTTGTAGAGTCCTCAGATTTAGCCGGCGGAAATCGTAAATCATCGTACGACATCGGATGATATTATATCCGATGACGAAAAATTTCCCCGACGTACGAATTACCTAGTAGCGTTCTCGGAAAAATCTGTCAATTATTGTTCCAAATATAAAGTAACGGGACTAGCGATACTAATGAGGATCATCCACCGGACGATCCGTATCAAATCAAATCAAATCAAATTCTTTATTTGCGTAAATAAGGTTCTTACATGAGGATGGTCGGTACAAAGTTTTTATAGTTCTCTTATTTTACCTTGTCGGCATGCAAACATTCAACGTAGAAAAAAATATCGTAAAATAATTATAATGTCAAAATATAGATAATAAAATTGATAATAATGAAATTAATTGTAATAATAAATTCAAAAATAATAGTAAAAAATAATAATAATAGTTAATAATGTCAAAATAATTAAAATTAATTAAACAGTCAGAATTATTACTCTTATTTATAAAATATCATCTTACCGAATACTAATAATTTTCATTTACAAGTTATATAATTAAACATTAATTAAAAAATTCATTCAAATTATAATATACTTTGCTTATGAGCCATTTCTTTAACGCATTTTTAAATTTAGTTCCACTTAGACATTTTATATTTATGGGTAGCCTATTATATACACGGATTGCTGTTACATAGGTACTTTTATAAAATATCATATTATTAATTCGAGGCATTTTTAAATTGTATTTGTACAGTTCTCTTAAATTTTCCCGATTCGATGATTTTAGCGTGAAATATTCTATATTTTCCTTTACAAAATTACACAGCTCTAATATATAAATACTAGTAAGCGTGAGAAAATGGTTTTGTTCAAAAAAATTTCGCAACGATTCACCCTGGCGCAGTCGATAGATTATTCGGAGGTATCTTTTTTGTAGGATAAAGGTGGACTGAATGTGTACCGAATTTCCCCAATATATGATACCGTATTTTAACAGCGGATAGACGTAGCCGTAATATGCGTTTTTAACTATTTGTGGGTTTGTGATATCGGACAGCACTGATAATAGGTAACAACATCTAGATATTTTATGGTTTATTTTTTCGATATGGGATTTCCAATTCAAATGTGGGTCTATTGTAATTCCTAAAAAATTTACTGCATCTACTTCTTCAATTTTTGTAGCATTTTCCACGACGTTAAGCGGTGTATGTATAGTTTTATAGTTTCTAAATTGTATTGTTTTCGTCTTTGTGTAATTGACCCTAAGATTTATCGCATTTAGCCTATGTTCGTAGGTTAAAATAACAACGTTATTTTTATACCCAATAACTGGATAATAAGTCGTTATCCTTTGAGGAACTAAATAAGTTAAGAAACGTAATAATGGCGCTCCAGTTAAAAAATTGTGTTATAAAAAAAAGTTATAACTGTATGAAATAATGGAGATAAAACGAATACACAACATTTGCCAAATACGTAATGTAGTATTTCAACATAATAATATATGACATTAATATTTTAATATTATCTTCGGTATTTTTTAAATTTTGAACAAGATAAGGAACCACCTTAATTCTTTAAATATCGTATCATATTGAAATTGAATGATATGCAGATACTCCCTTCAACTATATTTCCCTAAGTTGCAACCTTTTGGTTAGAACAGGAAGGATGATAATTGCATGGCATTTAACGCTTGTACATTTAAGCAGGTTAGTACTTGACCACGGCTAAAATATGGCGGCACTAATTTGAGGCTGCTCGGGGAAATGGAGTGGAAAGAGGGGTTAGTTGTGGTTAGGTAGCGTCCTCAGTATATGAACGTTTGAACGATTATAGTACATTATTAAACGGCGTAAGGATGAATAGCACAATTATTTGGAATATCAGTTCCAATAACGAATTGCTGAATGTATTGTATCATAAAACGTGACCTCGTTTGGGAGCGACCAGCATATAATTGGATCGTTAATAGCGCGCATTACACTGCGGAAATACATTGTTGTTTAATACAAATACCACTATTCATTATTTAACTACTTTTAATAATGCAAACTAATTACTATTGATTTTATCATCAAAATTTTGTACACACGTGCATATTTCTGATTAGTAGATGAGCGGCTCGAGTTGCTTTGTTTGTTTACAATTAAAGTGTAAGAATTACACTTAAAGGTAATTACTTCCTGTTTAAGGCAACCTATTACGCACTTACGTAACGAAAGTTTTTATGAATCAGGTTTGAACACTATATGTATACAATTTCTCCCAGGTACGTTGATATTGAAGTTTCACTTCAAAACAATAGTCAAGTTCTCCGTATACAGAGTTTAGCGTAACATACACCGAAACAATGTTGTTGGGTAACACAATAAAAATAAAAAGAATACGACACTCGTAATAATAATTACGATGCACTCATAATACAGCAGCCAGACGCGAGGAATATGAAAGGATAGGACGCGCCACACATGGAGGATGACGAGTGATCCGGGCACATGTAATTAAATATAATCACGCCGTAACGAGGCGGCCGCCGGTTCATTACGAGGATACACTCATTAGAATTGACTCGCGTCGAAATGAAAAGATACAACATACTTTTGTTTACGCTAACGTGAATTCGATACGGATTGAGAGTGTGAAGCTTAGACCACAAAATCATAGTTTTCGTTTTGTCAAGTAGAAGGAAATCCGCAGAATGCGAGAATAAATTAAAACTAGGGACCTATGTTAATTTGTTTTACATGTTCTTGAAATCTGTATGAGGACATTTCGGGACTTTTGGGATGGCTTAAATACTTAACCCGTTTCTATTCCAGCGGATTAGAGATACCTGCCACCTTTATTGCTTAGAAGTGTTCTGCATGGTAGCTGCTTAGGCTTTGCGTGAATTATATTGCCAATACTATATTCATTAATTTTGTAATAATTACTGTTATTATATCGCCGTGAATCACGACTGGCTTAGTGGGTTTCAAGTTTAACCAAGACTATCCCTGTGAGTCTTCGTTCTTGAGCGATAATACCAACATAGTGCTGCAGAGTGACCATTTACCATGAACTGGTTTGACTATTCGCCTTTTCACACAATTAATACGGTAAATTTAGCAGTCTTCCGCACTTAAGGGCGCTGTAGAAAATAAATTTTACTTTGGAGTAAAACGAACATTTTATGAGGATGGTGATGTGAGATCAGAATCAGAGAAAAACAAAGCATAAAACTACCATGCCGCAAAATCACAATTTGGTTTCATTTCAGTATCGTATAGGCGATAAATCAAGTGAGGGTGTAAATATGGGGAGGAAACTGGAATCCTATACTCGACAAACAGCTACGCTAATTTGAATATTGCCGAAAATCGATACAGCATTTTTTGTGACGGACAACAACTTTATTTAGCCTTTGTGTGCCTGTCTACCGTCAACTTTGCTTTGTAAATAAATGTAAGAACAATTTTCTATTTGAGCCGTAAAAACTAGGTTACAGGATTGTCAAATGGTCAAAATTTTCAGAATTAAAAAATCTCAATTTTTACACATCAAGAATCGTGAGCAGACGCAGTCGCCGCTTCATTAGGGCGTCGAGAGACAAACTCATTAGAACGGATCCCGGTTTTTCATGCGCTGAATGAGAGGGCTGCAATTTTGTTTAGAACTAGACGAGCCATGAGCTCGCGACTTGGGCTACTTCGCTGTACATACTGTACATGTTACATATTCAAAACATTCCATTATACAAAAGGCGCCTTAGAAGTTTTTGATGGAGGAAATCTGATGTTTTAGGGTCATCAACGTGGTGAATAAATAAGTAGGTACAGTTGGTGTATGCGCAGTGGCGAGTTTCAGAATTATAATATTACAATCGTTTTCAAAATTTAAAACACGGTTTAATTTTAAAGCTCCCTGTTGAAATATAACAAGGTTAAGATTTTTAACTATTGTTGATTATTCCAAAATAACATGTGCACGCAGAGCCGCCATGTAAACAAAAGTCGACTGCTGAGTCGATAAGAAAAATTGTAGATCCTGAAGACCTATTGACGCTATCCCATCTGGTATGAAAAAATATCGAAGGCACTGGCGCATCACTCCTCATCAAAGAACCACATCGTGCCAGCGTGCGCCGCGCCGGCTTTTTGTTCCATATCTTTGGTCGGAAGCTTTTTGCGGCCACGTGGGTTTATCGCTTCCGTTATTGTGTATTCAGAAGGTTTGGCCGGACGAGACGAGTATGGCAAGAATTGTGCGCGTGTTACGCTCGCAACAAAAATATGAAAGAAACATATCGGACCCAAGCAGGTCTCCATTTTGCTTCACCGTACTAGTAGGTAAAAATCGGCTACGAATTTTAAGTTTAAATGAGGTTCTCGATTTAACTTTGACCAAACTTAGACGTCTAAAAAATGTCGGATTCAGGAAATATATCCTCACTAGAGAACCGCCCGCGCTTCGCTTCGGGACCCATAGGTAACAGCCGCGTAGGTCCCGCTCCCGTAGGAATTTAGGCTAAAAGTAGCCTACTACTTCACTCTTCACTCCACCCTGTCTGAGGTGTGTGGAGCCCTCAGGACAGTTAGTTCCCCTTTGGGGGTGTCTCTCGCGGCCCGTTAAAACGGGCTGGTTCTTGGGCTGGGCCCTAAGGCCCTTGGTTGTCAATCTGTGGTTAACCAATAGGTCAAGTCCGGTGAGTGGTGGCCTTTTCACAGGCCACAGAGTCTTAAACGGGATGGGGTTCATCTTCGCGCCGCCCAGGCGATCGAGGCCCTACCGGGTGAATCCCGCTGGTGGGAAGCCCAGCAGGAGCCGATCAGCGCCGGGCGACGACTTACGAAGCCCCAGTATCAGTCAGTGCTAGGCCCGTCCCGCGCAACCAGCAAGTCGCGCGGAAAGGCCCAGCGGTCCGGTGGACGGGTGTGGAGCGGCACCAGGTCCTGCAGATGCGGGAACCGCGACGCGTCGACACGCCCGAACATGTTGCGTGCCAATCTCTCGATGAAGTCGTCCAGGCTCTCGACTCGAAGGTCCCTCTGGTCCGCTGGCACTATCCTGTTGGCTGAGCAACTTGCGGACATCAGTCAACAGGATAGTGCCAGCGGGCGGGCGGTACACTGAATACAGCCGGAGCGGGGAGTTCTCGAGGCAGAGCTAAAGTAGCCTATTACATTTGCCTATGACTTATGTAAATTACATGTAGTATTTGATAGCGTAATTCAGAACTTGCAAATGAATTTTATTACCGCCATCTATTAACAACTCCGAAAATAAATATCTAGCAACTAACAAAACATCGATCTTCCCATGGGAATGGGATGTTTTTCCGCGGTAAAAAGTAGCCTACGTCACTCTCCACCCTCCTAACTATCCCTACACACATAAACCTTACCATATAATAGCTTTGTTGCGACGTGAAAGCGTCACAAACAAACAAACAAACACACTTTCACATTTATAATATTAGTAAGGAAGTAAGGATTATAGGATTCATAACTGTTTGTGTCAAATGAACAACATTCTTCAATGATATGAAAATATTATGAAAATGGCCTGGGGTAACGTCGCACATAGACTTCAGTAACAGCAAATGCATCACCGACATGAAAACTATCAAACGCCTGAAATTTTTTCGAGTACCTACTAGATATAACGTTTCTCCAGCCGCAAAGACGTATTCTCTGCGCGAGGAGAAACGAATAATTTACACGTAGCTCCATACTACTAAACCCTAACCCTGAGCCGAAATCGGACTTTGTTTTAATGATCGCGTGGCGGCGCGCCCGTACCCGCGGCGACAGCACGCCTTTAATTAACCCCCGACGCAAAAAGAGGGGTGTTATAAGTTTGACGTGTCTGTGTGTGTGTGTGTGTGTGTGTGTGTGTGTGTGTGTGTGTGTGTCTGTCTGTCTGTCTGTGGCATCATAGCTCCCGAACGGATGAAGCGATTTCAATTTAGTTTTCTTTGTATTAAAGGGGACTTACGGGCGCGTGTTTTTAGATATGTTTGATGAAAATCGGTTGAGCCGTTTAAAAGTTGTTGGGGTTGAAAGCGGGGAAGAATTTTCACTCTGTCTCTTTGTGGCATCATACCTCCCGAACGGATGAAGCGATTTCAATTTAGTTTTTTTTGTATTAAAGGGAACTTACGGGCGCATATTTTAAAATATGTTTGATGAAAATCGGTTGAGCCGTTTAATAGTTGTGGGGGGTGAAAGCGGGGAAGAATAACCGTATGTATGCAAATATATTCGTGTGGGGTCTCAAATGAAAGCGTACAGTAAGAGAATATTTATAACTTAATCCAAAATGTTTTTACCTACAAAAAGTATAAAATAAAAAATTAAATTAAAAATTAAAAAACCCCCCCGACACAAACATTTAAAAAGTAAAAAATAATATCTTTAAAAATAATACGTCGCGTTGGGGGACCGCTCCATTTACTTCTAACTTTAACACAAAAAAATATTAAGTAAATTAAAAAGATAAATGATAAGTCTTGGGTAAAAGACCTAAGTAGGTAAGCAAGTGATACTTATGAATAAAATCGTACTTAGATAATGAATAGTTAGAAGCGGTCCCCCAACGCGACGTATTATTTTTAAAGATATTATTTTTTACTTTTTAAATGTTTGTGTCGGGGGGTTTTTTAATTTTTAATTTAATTTTTTTTAATATAAGTCGTGAACTTTTAATGAAACTAATGATCCTTGGAGGTGCTGTCTTTGATAGATTCTCACAAGTTGAATCGTTTAATTAATCAGATTCGTGGTTCTGTCCCGATATGAGTTTCATATGATTAAATCAAATCCATACTAATATTATAAATGCGAAAGTCTGTCTGTCTGTGACGGTCCGATTTGAATGAAATTCGGAATGAAAAGAGTTCAAGATCCAGATACACATAGGCTTCTTTAAAAAAATCAACCCCTAAATAAAGGCTTGAAATAGGGGATGAACTTTCCCGGTTCGCGATATAAACGAAGTCCACGCGGGCGAAGCCGTGGGCAAAAGCTAGTTTAAAAATAATTCTTTAACAGAAATACTGCCAATATTTTCTTTTATTTTTAAATCACGTTGAGTATGTGGTAGGGAATTCCACTTAACGCTAAGTGACATTGAAGCCTAGAATGGTAAGACCGCTAAAGTAGTAGATAAAACCTATTTCTACACTTTACTTTTTATACAAGTATTGTGTTTTTCAATCTTCGTTAAAGCGTCGGAATCCACAGATGTTTTAATTAAAATGGCTGAGGTAATAAATCAGATACCTAGAGTAGGTAGAGATCAGTTACAGGATATATTGAAAAAATCAGGATCGGCAATAACAGCCTAAAAATTTGGTCGAAAAAAATTAAGGGCAACGAGTCGAGTTATTAACAAACAACGTTAATATCAATATTGTAACACTAAATATTAGAATTTTCGTGTGTCGGCTGGTCTTTTTGTAGATTAACTCATCTCGTTACGCCAAATTCCCTTTCCCATGTAGCGAGCGTACAATTAGACACCCACACATATTATTAACGCATGCACAATATATAAAGTTAGATACTACGATCATCTCACAAGTACGACGAGTATTCAAACCGTGAAAGATGAACAAACTTAGCAGCGTTCCAGTTTCACATCTCACAGTCATTAGTTTCATTGTGCCGAGAGTTAATTAAAACTTGCCACGCAATCTTCTCACTTTAATACTGCGGAGGGAATATTACGTCGCCGGACAACTTTTGGTATTAGCTTACAGGTTAATAAGACTGTCCGACAATCTTCGTCGTTCAGCCTTACATAAAGCAGTAATTAAATAAGTTAATAATCTTCTGAAAGTTGTACACATCACAACTCATTTTTCATTTGATCATATTTCAGAATTTGTATTTAAAGCTACTAATTCCCATGTTTTGTTCACGTGCATTGCTGGAAGTTCTGGATTGCTTATATTGTTAAAATATGATTGAGTTAATAAATCCATTATTTGATAATATTATCAATTAAATATAAATATTAAACAGTTTATGTTTTTGCAACTTTTAATGAATCATTTATTTAGCTACCTACATCATCAATGACATAGAATTTTAATACATGAAAATGAGACGACGAATAAAAAACGTGAATATCATTCCACAAGTAACAAAACCCCAGACGCTATACAAAACACGAGGAAGATATCGTCGGAACAGAAAAGTTCGCAAAGTATGAAACAAAAGTTTTTACCGCTCCCCTCCACCCCTCCCCTTACATTAAGCGTAACTTAAACATACTCCAAAAATGTATACATACGCGACGATTGTTTGCCGCGTAAATTAATCTGAGACCACGCACAACTCGCCAAACAGCGCCTTCAGCGGGCGCGTTTCGATACAATCCATAGGATTCCCTTTCCCCTCGACGTAGGATTCATTTTAGCGTGCACGTTTAGGTGTTCGCTGCGGGGAGCTGTTTGCAATTGTTTTTGCGCTGCATTCTTTCCACCGTAATAATGTATGTGGGTCCTGAAAAAATGCATTTTACATACGGCAGTGATACGGGGCATGGTGCTCGAAACCTTGCGGGGGAAATAAATGACGAGCCGCCAGACGGGAAATATTTGTGTTCCGTGCCGAGTGTCATTGACGTCAATGGCTAAGTAAATAACGGTAATGAATTATGGAAATAGATATTACGTAGAAAATACAAACTCAAAGCAAAACGACAGCCCTTTTTCACCAATGCTCAAAAAAAGTTCAAACTATCTTATACCCATTTGTGTGCAATGTTTATATGTTTGCGTCTATGTTGTATCTTAGTTGCACCATTACTTCATAATGGCCAAACAACTTTAGATGTATGGGATGTTCTTAAAAAAATATATTAGTCCGAATAAAATATGGCAGTTGTAAGGCGCAATTTCAAAATTCTGTCCAGTAATTTTTGCGTGAAACGTCTACCTATATTTAGATACAATGCGCAATAATGCGCATGTGTCATATTTGAAAATGCTTCATACTCAGCATTCGTGGCAAAAACGCGCCACCCATCATTTTCGGGACTAGTCATAAATTTTGGATTTCATTATTTGGACTATGTATCATTAATTTAGTTACAAAGCACAGTGCAGCTTCGTTCCGCACAATATCCGTGCGATTATTGCTGTTTCAGTCGTTATTGTTGCACGCCGTCCACAGGAAATTAAACGACGCGAGGACTTAGCGCCGGATCCTGAACTCGAAGCTCAGCTTGGTTGCCACCGGGACAGCTCATTACTCACTCTCGCACATAACTCTCTGAAAACCAACCAGATACTCCGTCAACTTGAACTGTGGCAGTAGTTGCTTTTTTGACATAATACATTAATAAGACATACCAAAGACATTATTAAGAACGGGTTGTTGACGATTGAATCTTTATGGAATTAAAGGCGCATTCAAGTAGAACGCTCGTTACCGGCGCCGATCTGCCAGCGCTTATCGGCGCTTATCCGCGCAGGTAGTCGGCGCAGGTAGTCTCTATACTTTGTGCCGAACCAGCGCCGATAAGCGCTGATAAGCGCCGACAAGTTCCGACCTGTCACACGACCGAGGTTATGTCAACGGACCAGTACCGATAAACGCTGGCAGATCGGCGCCGGTAACCAGCGTTCCACTTAAATACGCCCTAACTCTCTGAAAACGAACCAGATACTCTGTCATCTTGAACTGTGACAGTAGTTGCTTTTTTGACATCATATTACCACGGACATTATTAAGAACGGGTTGTTGACGATTGAATCTTTATGGAATTAAGGCAGCCAACGAGCAGGCAGCACCCTTCCTCTGTCGGCCATGGCAACTGTGACCGACTTAGAACAAGACTCAATTTAGGGACTAGGATGGTCTAGCCAAAGACCACGCATGTTATTTGCATTATTTCTGGTTCTCTTATACTGTTACAGTCGATTTTCAAAGTAGGTTAGCAACCCAGCGGGTTAAAAACAGTGGAACCAGAAACGGTAAATGTGACACTTGACAGCGACAATAAACGCTTTGCAATTTAAAAATATCGTGGAAATCTGTTGCAGAGACCCATTAGAACGGGTCACCGTCACTGTTTCTGACACACGATACTGCTGCGGCATACGAGAGTGGATACACATTTGTACTATTCATGTAATAACAGTTATACCAACATCTTCATTTAATAGGTACTCTGCTTTCACGCAAAGAACCCTTTGAATGAATTATAAACCCTTCAAGCCCAAAAAATATTGGTCGGTGTCTCTGAAAACTTGATTATTGGGTCATGCCACTGTTGCGGATTCTTCTATAATCAGTTAGAAGGCCACGAATAAGCTAGGAAAACACAGACTAAACTCTAAAAGTGAAATGGTTTTGTAGCTGTAGTTATGATTCTCATCGAATTATGTTTTTCTATAACCTTTGGGTCAAAATAAAATTTTGCGTAGTAACGCGGATGGGCGTCGGATGCACGGGATTACTGACAGTATTGGATGAGTGATGAATGCACTGATGCCGAATAAAACAACGTCATTGTCATCCGAGCCCACTCCAGCTGTATACAACATACAACGACGTAGCGTAGATAGACTGTTTATATTCGATTCCCTGTTCAAATATTTTAATTTCAAAAGCAGAAATTCTTTTCTGATACTGTGAACATTTTATTTTTTTAGTCATGGATTTGAACATACTACTCGTATTTGTTCCTGAAACGTTATCGCTGTTAAAGGTAGGATGTTAAAATTCCATTAATATTTAGCGTAACAAAAATAAACTTATACATTTTCAACCATTACCAATTTAATAAAATACTGAAATTAAAATCCTTGTGGAACGATTTATCAATCATCGTGATATTCAAAAACATTTTAATTTAAAAATCTGCATATCTGAAGACTGCCATAATGTTTTTGGGTTTCTAAAGCTGTTAAAACTTTAAAAAAGCTTGACACCAGTAGTAGAAGATGTACCCAGTGTGACAACGACACATACAGTTACTGCACCAAGTAACAAAGTGTATTCGTTTATAATACTCGTAACACAAACCGATACTTCAAGTAGTTGTAACGGCAAGTAAACCTACGCTCAAAAGGAAATTCGCGGCGATATAAATGCCGGTATTGACGTATCACATGCCAAATACATCGGACGATGTCTCGGGTGAGCGGGCTCCGAGACGTGGCTGGTACTCGTCGATACTATACACGTCTGTTTAAAATAGGAACTGCTTGTTCTACGTTTGCGTAATGTACGTCAATTTAATATTTTTGTGTGTTTTATGTATGGAATATACATTTGTCAGGGTTTGATCTTTACGACCTGGAGTACATTTGGTAGTGATCCCACCTTTGAGGGGTTTCGGGCTCAATTTCTAGCAGCTAAGACAGACATAATATCTGTGACAGATAAAGATGTGTCTTCGGGTCGTCGGTGTTAGGGCGCTTTTAGTGTCATGCGGATTTGCTCACGCACGCGGGATTGCTCCGCATGCGTGAAATTTCACGCTGCGGATCATACGCAGTTTAAGTTTCAGTCTTCTGCGGGTTGACGTGCGGGTTGCGTAGACGATTAGTACAATACGGTGCGTGCGCCCCGCACGACTCTAAAATGGGTACTGAAGTTGTATGGATAGGCCACGCATGCGGATGCCCCGCTGCGGGATGACGCCCCGCACAGCGTTTCACGCTTTACAGTAAATTCTATATGAAATTGTTCTTTGCGGGTGCTACGCATGCGGAGCAATCCCGCGTGCGTGAACAAATCCGCATGACACTAAAAGCGCCCTTAGTGATGCCTTATTGGTGATGTCCATGCAGCCTTGTCATAAAAAAAAATGCTACTTATTTCTGAATAATTAATCTATAAGCGATTATTTTATTAAAATACTTAACAGGAAAAATAAAAAGTAAGCGTCTGTACTGGCATGTCCACTTTGCTAAGTATTACCGTGAAACGCATCAAACTTCGTGTTTAACGAATGGAACAACTTTAATTGATTCAATTCTCAGCGTCTCATAAAATATAACAAAGAGCAACAAGGCTGAAGCTAAGAGACTTACAACGTAATAAGTCTTTCAGTTTAGTACCTTCAAGATGAAATCTTTGTTTGCCAGCGAGCAATAACTGTTAATTGAATCTTGAATTTATCTAAAGTTTAAATGAATACAGGAAGTGTTTTCATGAAATATCCTAGCTCCCATTCTGCTGGTTGAGACAGCTGTATAAGGACCTGCCACGTTTCCTCAGGGATTGAATGCCACTAGTTTCTTTCTTTGGTTCTTCTTTCTAATTTCATGGCCAGGAATTTTTTGGTCATGCCATGGTATAGCTGTAGTCCGTGGATTATGGTGACCGTTAATCATCAGGTGGACCATCTGCTTACTTGTCGAATGTTTACATAAAAGCGCAGATAAACACAACAATTGCCGTAACAGATACAAAAAATATAGGTTTTACAATACAGATTAATAAAATTGTCACTCTAATAAAAAATATGATGTAAATATGTAATAATATGTTATAGTAATTCCAAAGTAATATTAGTAAGGTAATGTTCACTGTATTTAGTTAATAATGCATTTTTTTCTTAATTAGGTAAATAATTTAAAATTGGCCAGTAGCCCGAACTGCAATGGGTCGCCCTGAAAATCAGCGGCTGTTTCCCACAGCCTTCTGCTGAGTGCGACCAATTTCATCAAATATTTTACTTAGTTTACATAAGTATTTCTGTTATTTTGTACCATATTTTTGATGAAATAAATGTATTTTCTTTCTTTCTGTCTTAAATAACTTACCTAGTGAGTTACTGCTTAGGTCAGAACTGATATGGGTGACATTTACACAAACCTGATCCATTATCTAACTAACATCATACCTTAAGGTACTCACGCAGTATGGAATGGTTTGATCTCAAGCATAACGTGCCTTACCATTTCTCATGTATAAGCGTTAATCAGATTTGGTTCGGACCAGTTGGTTTTAGCAGTTAATAAAAATAAATGTAGCGTGCTGTAAAATCCTGTTTCGAGTAAAATCCTGAATTTGAATGCTTCTTCATTTCCTGTCCAGTACATACGTATTCAAGTTTCGTCCACGGCCATTGTCATTCAAGAGTGCACTCGCAGGAAATTAAACGACGCTCGCTGCTATTAGGACGGGACATGTCCTGTCCTGCTCGTACGATGAATGCAATAGCTTTCAACCTTATGAAATCTAAAGGCTGCAAAAGTTCACTGTTATACCTGCGTTTGAGAGAGCAGAAAATCACGTAAGATTTAGATTGTTCAGTAAAGACTGGCGTTGCAATACTGTAAGGTATGAGTCTCTTTATTGCAACTGAGTAGCAATTTCCACCAGTTGCCGATACGCTGTTAGTTAGGTTCAGAAGTTGGAAGTACTTATGTCTTTTTATAAACTGTTAAAAATTTACACAGAATAAAATCGTCATTATTATAATAATTGTAACATCAAACAGGTAGGTACTCACGATTTTGAATTGTTTTACAGTCATTAAAGGGAACTATGATCCATACAAGTCGTTGAAAAACTGTTATCATTATTAATTATTAACATGAGCCAACAAACGAGTCGAGTTTGATGATTTTTCACTAACCATTAATCCTAATGAAAGCATTTTAATCGCTTATTTACTTTTAGCAGAATACAAATTGATAGTTGACGATTTAAGCGTAGTCCAATCCGTTAAGCTAATACGTGCCCAAACTAAAATATGAATTGTGTTTGTCCTCGATAGCGATGTTAAATGGAGATTATAAAGTTCTACATGCAAATGATATCCGCTTTACAAGGTTGTCTCACCGCAGATGGGGACGCGATGAAGATTCTTGTAAAGGGCGTATACCTACCTACTATGTTTTGTGTTCCATTTTCGTAACATTTTCAAAACCAATTATTCAATGTCAAATATTTTGCAAATTGATTGAGACCATAATATAATTGCAACAATTTTGTGGCCAAGAGCCAAAAATCAAAATTATAACAAAATATGTGTTGACACAATTATTATAACTTCTCTCTTCATAATTGTATTTTTTTCACGCTATGTGCCAATAACGCGAATATAGCCAGGATGATGCAGAGTCAACCCCGACGTCCGTTCGATGTGGCGACATAACCTCGTCATTTGTTCAACAGATACATCACGAGTGGGGTGGTTGATTTTGAGACAAGATCGGTAGCACTCCCAAACATAATATTAAAATGTTAAAAGACAACTTTATACACCCTTTTTAGGGTAATTTATACACACAGAAGTGTGAGATTTGATAGCATAAAAGATTACATAGACAAAAGCAGTAAAAAGAATACCACATATTATGGAAAAATAACATTTTTATTAGTGTGAATGCGAACTAAGTTGAAACAATGAATTACGGCCGAATTTATTTCAAGTTAGTACAATGGTAAGGTTTAAGCGGGTTTTTTAGTAGCACTACGACCACGTTTATCGCTAGAGATGAAACTCATATAGGAGGGATCGTCGAGTTTGCTTTGTGATAATCCCGCGTGTGTAACTGAACCCAAAACAATCGTCAACTCAAACGACAGCGGCTGCGGGCGCTGACCATCGCTGTTCCACTACACGATATGCTAATTAAGTTACTCGTGTAGCAAGCGTATTAAATTACATTGAAGTAAACTTACGCGCGGTAGATAAATATAGGTAATGCGAGTTTGTCTTGTTTCGCTTCGAGAAACCTACGTCTTACGGTAATGTGTGTGTTTAAGTAATATTCGAAAAGAGTTATAGGACTGGTATTCTTTGAATAATACAATTATTTAATAATGAGTCGATAAAATAAAAAACAAACATGGTTAGTTGGCTTGACTGGCTTACCGACAGTCCCGTCTGCCAATTTCTAGAAGCCTATACCTAAATTCATTCTTATTAAAAGATACCTGGATACAAATGAACGGATCACTGATGCTGGCAATTTTTTTCAGTCCTTTGTGGTACGAAAAATAAATTAAAGAGCAAACCAAAGAAAATATAACAATATTGTATTATTTATTATGTTTATTACCAAAATAATTCCTAGAACGTCTTGTACCACGTAAACTAGTCTATTTCATTGAATCTTATGTTGCGTTGGATTGTGAATTTGTACGTTTGCCAACATTCCCTACATTATCGGTCACTCTGAGAATTCTGTTAATTTTATTAGCATCGTATTCCAACTACTTAAGGTATGTAGTCGCTCGACGTGAAATACAATCCGCAATGTTGCTGGCGTCGCAATTACAGTGGTACTATTTAATTGTGTTAGTGGTCGCTACTGCCCCCTTATTATGAACTCTTAATTCCAGACAGTTTACGTTCACAGCGTGTGGGTGACAGAGACAGCGCTTTACATGTAATAAGGCGCTATCTCTGTCACCCACACCTTGTGAACGTGAACTGTCTGGAATTAAGAGTTCATAATACGGCCCCTGGTTTATGATCTTCCTGGGAACGGCTTCATAATGTTTTTCCTATTAAAGCACAAAACTTCCGTATTATTCTTAGATCTAAGTAATTGCCTTGTTTGATTCAGGACTGAAGGTGTTTGGCGCGAACTTTTTGTACAAGCTCACTAAACTCCGACACAATGGACAGAAATGCCATACTGTAAACTTAAAACTCATGTCAAAAGCCTTCTTATGACGAAAGGTTATTACAAACTTGATGAATATTTTAATGATAAAACAGCTTGGATATGAGTTTCGTATTTTAGCCGTAATTAGTAGTAAGTGCAACCTGTACTGTGAGTGGAGAAAGAGAAAAAAATGACTCCTTGGGAGTTTCTTGCCGTTTCTTCTTCCAAGACCACTCACCGTAGGGATTTGTGTAAGCGATGGCGTAATGTGACATTCGAAAAACCTACTTTGAAGATAGAATAATTTGAATTTAAGTTACTATTACTACATTCTACATATGTACATGTCCGTGTTTTATCCTGTGACGTAATGATTAACATGCCGGATCGCGGTTGAAATGAAATGAAATATTTATTGAAATACACAGCAAAATACAAAAACAGAATATACATAGTTGGTCCTCTAGACTTCATACTAGGATTCCCTGTGTTATGAGGTCTAGTCTCTTCTATTAAGTAGCATTAATTGCTGTTTACAGTTAAACATTATCTAAAAGGTGTGTGTGTGTGTGTGCGCGCGCGCACGTGTGTGTGGATGTATTAGGGTGGTTCTAAACATTGTTCCGATTGCTAGACAATCGGTTTGCAAGATGAGTCTGGAATCATACTGTGGTGTACATGTACAGTGTTACAGCATTATGTACTACACAAAAGACTTTTAAAATAATATGTTGAGCTCCCACTTATCCTTCACAACGGCAGAAACAATAAAATGGAAACAATACATTCGTATAACATTTTTTATTTTGAAAGATTTATTTACCTTTTAGTATCCTGGGTAGGGTGACATTGTATGAAAAATATTATTTTGTTGAACATGGTCATGTGTGAATCATTCCCTTTACACTCCACAGTTAATAACTGTGTCCAACCTGAACATGTATGAGGCCACTAGAAGCATAAACCTAATATTATTATCTACATTTCAATGTGTCCGCGCTCACGCTAAAACTATGTACTAAATGAAAGAAGGGGTTATTACAGTTTTATTGCTGGAGATCAAACTTAAAAACTTGAGCATTTATTTATTTAAAACTTTATTGACCACAATAAACACATATTACGGTACAAAATGGCGAGCTTAATGCTAGGTGCATTCTCTACCAGCTAACCATTAGGCCAAACAGAGAAACACGACGAGCGGTATAAATAAAATAATTGGAATGGAAAATGAAACATATACAAAAGTAAAAGTATAAAAGATTATAATGTGTATATAAATTAATCTTATTATGTTGTTGTGAGCATGTTCAATCTTTAGGTATATACGCTATTTAGAACCTGAAATATAAGCGACAGGTTTATGTTGCAGAACATTTCTGCCAGGTAAGCAAATCGTAAATATTGCCATGAATCAAATCCTAAACCTTATTTCGAAAATGAAGTTTTACACAATTGCCACACAAGTTTTAGCTGAAACTCATTTACATTCTCATAAGAGTTGTATTCAAATATTGTATGGTTGGTCGTCGCTCAGCAACACAATATGACTGTGGAGCAATTACAGCAGTATTTAATTACACGGCCGAAGGCTGGCTCTGTATGGGCTCTTCGGAGTGAGGTTCGTAGCTACATGGGTTCAAAGTAAACTTTACTTATTTGATGTAATATTATCTGTATTGTAATACTAGTTGCGGCTCGTCGTGCCGAAGTTGCTCAAAGGTCTTTCTAATTAGAATTTTGTGTGTAATTTATGGAGGTCTTGTATTTCTTTATTACAAGAATTCATCGTCTCGTTTTACCACGGGAAGCATGATAAGTGCAGAAACTATAAGGAGTCGAGTTAAAATCTGCGATAGAATAAAAATGTTCTGATATTTTAGCGATACTCTTTTTGAGTAAATTTTAATTGTTCTAAAGTACACCTTATCGGCAATTGTATTAATTATTTAAGAGCCAACTGCTTTACGAAGACTGTTGAACACTCACCCTCTCACCCCAAGTAACAAAATGTGGTCTTGTAGTGGTTCCGGGGCCAAGTCTATAACAGGCTAGTAAACGTTATAACCACGGAAAAGGGCCCATTTTATACGCGTACTTTTGCTAATAAAACACTCATAGTAAGTATATTTGGCGAGCACCACTTAGACCAATAATATACTCATATTTGGACTACGCAGAACTATCTGCTCCCGCGAAGCCAGCTATAAGCATCTAATAGAACCAGGTAGGCGTGTAACATACTCCGCGCATCTATTACTAGCTACTTCAAACATGTCTGAATTGTTGTTGTGTTGTTCGATTATGGAGGAAAATAAAATAATAAAAAATAAGTTCATCTATTTTATATTATATGTATGTATTAACAAGTATTTCGCACGTAATATTATAAGTGCATACATGTTTGCACGGCGAACGCGTAAGTATTTTCGGTGAAGTATATAGTGTTTTACATCTCAATTTTTGTTCGCCTTTTGAACACAGCATATTTACTAAGTTGTGTTTAAAAATAATATTAATCCTAACAGCATTGTCGCGCCATATTGTGACGCATTAGGGTTCCACATACAAATGTGTTCTTATATGGACTTCACTAAGATATCTATAGACACTAATAGTTTTACAAGAAACCTTTATACAGAAATGAAGACTATAACAGCATTCGAGAGTCCACAATAATACCAAGTACACTTACTCCTAAAAGAAACCACTGTAGAACTTATTTACTTATAATTGGCACATAAAGTTGACTTATACACCCCTATAAGGTCTAGTAACAAATGCAAACGGTTCTAAGTGTATTTAGTTCTGTAAATTACTATTACTGGCGTATGACACTAATAGCGGATTTATAATTACTTCTTGTAGCCGATTATAAGTGTTACATACTGGAGCAAGTTTTCTCAAGTGTATTTACACCTATGCAACACTTTTATAGTTAATCTTAGCCTTTACTGCGCCTATAATTTTGTTCTATACACGACTATAAGTCAACTTATAAGAATAGATGTACTATAAAACCAAAAGAACTCTGTGTAACCCGTTATAAGCTTGGTAGTAAATCCTGGAACCACTAAGAGAGACGTACTAGTGCTGTGAGCCTGTATACAGGAGAACTTTGTTACTTGGCTGTGTCCGGTAGATCGTCAATCCTCGACTTCCAGTTGCATCACGGGAAATTCACCACTACAACTGACGGCTTATAATGGAGTACAACTTGTATCAATTTGAATAAATTTAAATATACTTTCCTGAGGAAAAATCAAATATTTTAACTGAGTGTCTAATTTTGGTCCATCATTAAATCACTGAGCGCTTTGCGAATCGCTTAGAGTTTAATATTCACGACATTTGATTTGACAATTCCTTCCATCCACCTTCGTCAATCGTATTTAGGTCCTACAGCCCCGGTAATGGGTAACTAGCCGACCAATTTACAATGAATTGCAAGTAGCGTTCCCGCGGGATCCGGCTTCGGTTCATCCAGTTCATTAGAATTGCAAACGCCGGTTGTTATGCGCGATGGAAATACATGCTAATACCGCCGCTACTCACCGCGGGTCCTGTCTCTCTGTTACTCACTCTGTATTACTTCTTGAAATAACAGAGGGCTTCCTTTTGTTAACCTCGATACAGCTCCGGCTAATAACATGTTTTTTTACCGCTAAAGAAATTGTTATTCCATGTTTCTTATCAAATTACTTTCGCAGGTTACAGGTAAGAAAAGAAAATATTAATTTTTATATTTATTCAACAGATATCTTACTCAGAAAACGTTCAAAGGATATTCTTTTAAATATTACACACTGTTTCAGCGATACGCGACGCGTGACACTCCTGCGTACTAAGTATACAGAAATGAATTTAGTCGCCTCGTCGTCTATTTACCCACGCTTCTCGCTACCAACTCACAATTTGCGTCGCCGTCATAAACTAATTTGATACATAGAAGTTGGGAAAACAGGCCAATATACATATTTGGTCCGTTTTATTATTGTCTGGCGCTTTATATTAGCTATGTTTATATATTCTGTGCTGGGTACTGTGAGTACCCCAACAACTCTGGTGCACCTCATATTTAGCTGAGTGCCCAACGTTGTGTAATTATAAGTTTAATGACTTAATAGTGGACCTGTTAATATAGCTGAAAATATGAGAGTGCTTCCAGGTAAGATTGAAAACCGTGAAACAGTGACATCGACGCAGAGGTGGGCATGTCCTTTTCAACGACATTGATGCAGTAGAAATCAATTTGATAAGTCAAATTTTTATTAAATTTTTCATTTACGTTATATTTATGAGGAAACACTGACGCAGGCAAGTTATTCCAATCCTTTGCGGTACGTATAACGAAAGACGAGGCGAACCTCGACGTTCGGACCGGTGGGATGTTCACTACGTATGGATGGATACCGGCCGTGCGTCGTGACGTGCGATGGAAGAACGGGGATGGGGGAATTATATCAAACAATTCCTGCGCACACTCTCCAAAATGTACCCTATAGAAGACAGAGAGGCTGGCAACTCTACGCCTGTGCTTCGAGGCTTTGTAGATTGGTTTTAACCAGCATGGGGTCACCAATGAGCCTCGAAGCACGTATTTTAAGTTTACGCGTGATAAGCTGAAACAGTGAAATGGATAAAAAATGTTTTATTTATTTTGTACAGGTATTTGCAAAATTATTTGTAGCACAAAAATCTATACAAATTAACTGTAGTTAACAGAAATCCCTCCGTAACTACATGTTCTTAAAAGTCTACGTCGTTAAGTCTAAACAAAGGATTCTTACAACTCTTCTTTGTATATCCTGTCAGATAGTCTGATACAACAGACATAGCCTAAACTACTAAAACCAGTGTATCTGGATATAGGCAAACACTAGGGAAAAATTTATCTGTATTCTCCAAGGATAGGATGTTAAAAGTACATAGGTAAGTACTCGTATATTCGAATAAAATATGGAGACTTGCCAATTAAACTTTCCAAATATTGTGCAATTAGCTTGAAATAGGGAATAAATGCCGTTCGTAATTCTGCGTTCTTATTCCTGCTTTAAAACATAAACGGTTCCACCTTTCTCCCATTTTTATAGTCCTTCTTGATGACTACATAGTTCATGTATTGATCCTCCATAACAAGCAAGTAGTCGCGGTTTCAGTTCCGATTTGATGCAGAAGACAAAAATATAACACATCAAAATTTGTTTTCGGGTCCTAGATACATTCTATGTTCGCGGTGGATATAGATATTCTATTGATGATAATTATCTTACACAAATGCCAGCTTTTCACCACTGTACTTAGTAACATTGTAGATGGACAACGAAAATTTAAAATGCCGTAACTCAATTTTGCTTACAAGCTACATTGAACTGTGAATATGGGTAACAAAATTGTTTAAGCGAGGAGTGGCAACTCCGTATCCTTCTATTATCCACACAGCCCGTGTCATAGAGTTCCAGTGGGTACGAACTGTGTAAGCATTTTTAATACATTTTAGATTCGATTTTAACATATTCGTGATACATGCGCCTCGTCCTCGTGTCTCAGCGTTCGCCGGCCGTAAACTAATTTAACGAGAGTCGTATCGTTTTATACCACGTAACGCTTTACTTTACGATCTTTGTAAAGACGCTGTCGTTGAGCGAGCCGCGTGCGATCATGAATATCTATTGCAGATCAAGTCTCAGTATCGACCGCATAAAATACGTGTCAAATAAAAGGAAATTTGCCAAAAAGTGGCTTTTGTAGCTAAGATTTTTTTTTGTATTGTTACTTAATTCGATTTATAACATTGTACCCGTATGAGAAAAGTCTTATATAAAATAATAGACGTTTTATGATTATTCTGGATCCGGTAGTCTACTTGCTAGTGACGCTGCCTGTAAAGCGAGGGGGCCCGGAATCGATTCCCGACCGAGACAGATATTTTATATGACTGATAAATGTTTTTCACAAGTCGCGAGGTCTATTAGTGTACATTCAATAAATGTAACTCAATTGAGATAAAACATGACCAAAAAAGTATAATATTTTGCATAAACTATTTAAATGAGGCTCACGTCGCCCGCCTGCCTCACTCCACTACTTGTACTGATCCACCACGAATACATATCGTTTTATGCGTGACATTACATTTATTTTACGAGTAGCATCGTATCACTTAGTACAAAATTACGACGCAACGAATGATACGACACTTATAAGTTTATGGTACGCTTATTGAATTACGCCTTGTGTGTGTTGGCAGGCAAGCAGTCTTGGGATTGGAGAGAAATGGACATTCGTACGAGTAGACGCAATCTATCTCACTAATCCGCTAATGTGCTAAGATCAAGAACAATGGGTGTATTCCTCGTCGTTCCACCAGTAGTTCCACTGGTGGTACTACGAGGAATTTGACATTCCTCCTCGTACCACCAGTGGTACGACGAAGAATAAAATTGTAACTCCTCGTCGTACCACTGAATGTTTGCTCTACTTTAGATATTCACTTTATTTTTTTTATATATAATTGTATAAATTTATTATTATTATTATGTGTTATTACTTTTGTTGTAGTAAATAAATTGATAATAGGTATAAAAATATAAATTTCCCATAGGTAATAGTAGAGTGCCAGCGACTTTGATTTTGATGTCAAAAGCATTGTTATAACGAAAGATTATTACAAACTTGATGATTATTTTGAACATAAAACATCTTGGACATGAGTTTCGTAATTTAGCCGTAATTAGTAGTAAGTGCAATCTGTAACTGTGAGTAGGAAAAAAACTCCTTGGGAGTTTCATGCCGCTTCTTCTTCCAAGACTACTGACCGTAGTCTTGGAAGTAGGGTTTTGTTGAAGCGATGGCGTAAATTGACTTTCGAAAAGTGTTTGTAAATATATAATATTTTTGGATTCCAATCTAACTGTGATCTTAGCATTTCAAATAACGCAAAATACGTGGATTGCTTCTTGTCACTTAGAAAAGCAAAAACCAAGGGCGCAACATTAGTAGACTCATTTGTGCTTCCCGTATCGCCAAATATCGTAAATAATTGTACAAAAGGTTTGGGGCAACATTTAAAAGTTCCGTCCGCAAAATATTCATGTAACTTTGTCATTAAATGTCTTCCTTTTAATGAACAAAAAACGAGTGCGGGGCAGTGGCACATGAATAAATAAGTAAAGAACAGAATGAAAGCTTCATACTAGCGTCTGAAACGAAACCACTACTACATGCACACGTTTGTGTGCGTACCCTGTCACGTACAAGGCGCGGGGGGCGAGGACCGGCCCCGGCTGGGGGCAAACTGGTTTAAACCAGCTCGGTTGGGGTGCGAAAATTAGGGCTGCCAACGAATCATTTTTTTATGAATCGAGTTAATATTAAAAAAATTATCATATTTTAAATAGACATTTTATAAACTAAACAAGACAAGATTTTTTCAATTGGCTTTGTGTTATGTCATATCGCTGTTTTCTAATACGTTATTTGAAAAAAATATATCTCGGCGACTAGGTCCGAGCGGTGATTATCCTTCGGGTTAAACATGACTGGAGATCAAAAATAATAGTCTGTACACAGAGTTTAGAAGTCTATTCCAACAAGTTATTACAGTTTTCATCAAAATAATAAACGATCAGCATGATTCATTCGGATTAAAATTAGAAACGCGGCAAGTTCGTTACGGCTGTGAGTTTGTAAGGTCTAACCTATCTCGTCTCAGGTGAGTTCTACACAGTCTTACGGTTCCATACAGATTCTTCATGGCATATCTTCTTCTTCCTGGACCATAGCTATAGATTCCTCTCTGGACATTACTATATTTAATGTAACAGAAATAAAGGTTACCAAGAAAAGAACGTCAGTACTTTCATTCGCATTTTCAGTCGAACTTCTTCCTATCCTCAGCTACAGTCAACGACGACTTGGTCGGACGCACCGACCGATCGACCCCGTCATCAACCACATGAAAAGATAAATAATTAACCAGAATCTAAACTTCATACTAACGTCTTGTGCGGTACTATGACTACATAACATACACAGATTTGTGTGCGTAAACTGTCACGGACAAGACAGGGAAAGGGACAGGGCGTACAAACATAATTATATACCACTGTATACTTGATATTATATCAATATTTTTGATTTCACAACGTTAAAATACAAAATAACGTTAAAGATTCTTTATGTTAGCGAAAACTACCGTATAAAACAATTCACTTAATATTGAATTACATACACGCATATTCCCTACTGTCATGACCGTCATCACTGACTCTCGCTCGGTACACACTTGACCGTTTTATATTAACCGAGTGACAGCCCTATAAAAATAGGTAAGAATTTTGACGTTTACTAGGAAGCTTGCATTCTGTTCTTTACTTATTTATTCATGTGGCAGTGGTCCAACTGCTCTGTCCAACTAGTTGGACCACGGGCCCGTACTAGAGCCCGTACTATTTTAAAAGTTGGACCACAGCACCATTTGAGAGTTCCGTGGTCCAACTATTTTAAAAGTTGGACAGAGCAGTTGGACCACTGCCCCGCACTCACTTTAGAACCCAAAGAACAATGCCTACTTCCCATACATTTGAAAATCTGGTACAAAAATTAATGTATAGATGTAATGAATAATAGAAGGACTACCTATTGGAGTAATAAATATTGTCTAATAGTCATTTTTAAGATTTGAACGCAGTAAAGTTATAAAAATATAAGTATTGATGACTGTGAAGCCCTTGCAATCATTATCAACGATAGTTTCGTACAACCTACTACCACGAAACATAGATTAAGCGGAAGTGTGATACGTCAAAATTATTACTGAAACCGGTGTCGCCAAACGCACACAAACAAACGGTGGTCAGTTACTCCCACGAAATATAGGTTACTCCCATTTTGCTCAAGAGTAGTTTTAATTGGTCGCATATATGTAAAGCTTAAATACCCTAAATTGTACAAACTTTAATGCAAAAACACATCTTGACTCTGAGCAATAGAGTTGGCTTTTCTATAAAGAAAGTAACGTATTTGCGACATTTTGTATTGACCAGGTGGCAAGTGATATTTGTGAAAAATATAATTTGATCTTTATTTGTAAGCAGTAAGGTTAAATTTTCAATGATTTGTCAACCATAATTCCCGTTATCGTTTAGTGATTTGACACAAGCGTGATTTTATCGATAAATTGGTTGGACCTATTATAAATGCAATTTAAAATGTTAGAGGATTCGCGATATTGATCCGACTGATTTTCATAATTTATTATTTGTTTATTTTATCATTTTACCTAATAATATCAATACGACAGTCAGCTATACAAGAATTCGTAATTAAATTTTATTGGAATAAAATTGGTTATGCGTACATTCAAATGTTAATGTGAACATAATTCCCTTATGTAGAGCCAGGTAGACTCGGGTAACGAACATTTTTTACAAAGAATATATTTATCTCTATATATTATCTCTCAGAAGAATAATATATTTTTCTCTCAGAAGAATAATATTAAACAGCATTTAAAAAAGGCAGTATTTCATTTATAATCCTCAATAATGAGGAAAGACCCGTGCTCAGTAGTGGGCCATTAATGGGTTGTAGCCAATATTTACTTATTAATAATTACTTCATTTCTGTGCAAGTGTAAAAAGTGTAAAATGTAGTGAAAAACAGCATAATACTATTTTTAACAGTTTGGTGAGGAACCTAAGATAAGGCTGATTAGATATCTACTACATAACTATGGGTAGGGACTGAGGAAAGTAATTTTTAATGAACATTATTTTACCAGCCATGTGGTCATAGAATACTTTGGTAGCAGGTTAGGTTAGGTTCATAGGTATGTGAAATAAACTACAAATATTTTTAATTAGTACCTTTATTATTGAGTCCCAGTTATCATGTCTCAAATAAATACAACTACTAAATAAAAAAAATAACAATTATCAAATTCGGGTTAAGAGCAAAATAATTCAATAAAATGAGAATATTTTTATTCATCTCTTGTGTTTTATTAACAAAAAAAAGTTTTTTCATCTTTCGATTTTACAAAAAAGATACACAAAAAAATTTTATATTTACTTGGATACTTTCTTGGATGATTTGTAAGCAGCGACGTGCACAGGATTATGACAGTGGGTATGCGGCGAAGTACTAAGTCACAAAAACTTTTTATTTTATAGATTTTTACCATAGCCACAGCCCCGTGACGGATCTTTAAGTCGGAAACCATGCAGAACAAGTCTTAGATGTACTATCATTCATGTACATCTATGGCAATGCAGACAAAACAGCGATCGATCTAATCTAATCTAAATTCTAATTGTAATAAGTTAGATAACAAGCTAAAATATTATAACTATTGACCTAATCAGCTTCAATTTTCACATAATATTCAAAGTTCCGGTGACTTGAGATTATTATATCCCGATGTAAATAAACGCAAGATTTCGGTCACATTCGATCACATTGATAATCATAATTGCTTTTTACAAAAAAATAACAGACTTCAACCTTCATAAGCAGAGATAACTCAAAAAATACTCGCCAGATGGCGCTTAAGTCAACATGTATGTGTAAAGTTCTTGTCACTACAAATTAATCAAGCGCAAAGACTAGATAACTGCAGTAAATCGTTGAGGAGTTCCCTCGACTGTCTTTCAGCTTCATCAGATCGACTCCAGACCTTCATGAAATTGTAGCGCTTTCATGTAGTTATGAAAACATTAACAAACACACTAGTCGTCCCTACAATTTTCGAAAGTTGCCCTCGATTTCTCCAAGATGCCATCATCAGATCCTGGTTTCCTTATCAGGGGACCCCACTGCGCATATCTACTTTACAACAAAAAAAGAATTATCAAAATCGGCCCATAAACGACGAAATAATCGCTGAACGTACATAAAAAAAAGCATATACCTATACGGTCGAATTGAGAACCTCCTTCTTTTTTGAAGTCGGTTAATGATCACATTTGTTTGCATATGTAGTAACGCGACGGCATTACTTGTTATATTATATATCGCAACGTCAGGCGTTTCTGAGTTTGCAAATAGGTGTTATTATTTATAGGTGTTATTTATTATTATTTAACTTAATTTATTATATTGTTTATTCATTAACACGCCCCTGTTTGTTAGCGCATAACATATCTTTATTTATATAATTTATCTAAGCAGGTTAAAATTTTAAAGATGTTACATTACAATTGCTCACTATTGTAATAATAACTAATAAAATGTCGATGTCGATAAACTTTTTTCGCATCACCTACGGAGACGTGAATAGGTACCTCTAGAGGTGAATGAACCATGTAGATGACACGTGTAAGCTAAGCTAAGCTAAAGCAAGCTTTATTGCCCATTCCTTAAGGTTGATTTCAGATTAAAATATCTATTGGGTTTTAAGTAATTGAAATTAAATTACGATAATAAGATTTATTGCAAAAACTTCACTTACCGGTGATATGAAACACCTCCATTCTTAACATTTCTTGTTTTACTATTATTTTTACACTGCAAAACGGAACAACAAACCATAATTTCTTTGAAATACCGTAAAACAAATAGTGACACGAGACGTCCGTTCTTGAACCGGATGACAGCGATGACTGAAGGCAAGTATGGAACACAACCCATACTAGTGGCGCGCGGGCCACGCCTACATCGCATTTCCCTATATGTATGTTCCGTGCCTACTACTACCTACAACCGACAAATTACTAGACTTACTAGATGTTTAACGACATTTTCTATAATTCTCTTATTTTCAAAAGATTTATTTATTCCAACACATTTCGTTGGCTAACTTTAACATAATAGTAATGTTCTCTTGAACGAATTTCTTTTTTCTTACCCCTGAGTGATAAGGGTTGTTCACCCTTAACATTTTTTGGCAAAACAACGTTTGCCGGGTCAGCTAGTTTAAATATGAAATAAATATTATCAGGATCTATCAACCTAAATTTTATTTTTTCTTTTACTGCGACTAGTTCTGTGACGTCACAGTGTGCATAACCTATTTGTCGGTCGGCGCTAGGTTCACTGTGGTCGTTCGTTTTTTTGAGTTATTTGGTAGTCGATTGTTTCCTTTTTTGTTCCCATTGTAAAATAAGTTTATTAATTTTAATTTTATTAGTAATTGGTGATTTTAGTAGTAAATTAAGTGTTAATTAAACATAAAAGACTATTTTTGTGCGTTTTGTTCTTTTATTATTATTTTCCACCCCAAAGTCCTAAAAATATATATAAAATTAATTTCTTTGTTTCAATAACAAAATTATACCAAATACACACAGTAAAAGATTCATAAAAAACAGTAAAAAACATTAATTATAATCAGTTTAACAAGTTAAAATCTTTTATCCCACAGAAACTCGTTCATTTTCCGGGATTTGGCCTTCTTTATGAATAATTATGGGTATAAGACGAATAATAAGTTATTGTAATTTAACTAGTAGGTACTTGAATTACAAAAACTTCCGTTCTGATCTCGTTCTGGAAACTAGCCCGGACAGACAATATTTTTGAAACCGTTTTTTCTATGTTTAAGTATCGTGTAAATAATTATATGCACTATCTATAAAAATGCACTTAATTTTAATAAGTATAGAAAAGAAATAAAAAATTCATTTGAAGTAGAGCAAACATTTATCTAAAGTAGAGCAAACATTATTTTAAAGTAGAGCAAACATTCGGTGGCACGAGGAGGAATGTCAAATTCCTCGTAGTTCCACTGGTGGTACTACTGGTGGAACGACGAGGAATACACCGAACAATGCCATTGTGGCAACCATTCAAAGTTGTTAGTTTGAATGAAAGCCGCAGTGATGCGGAGTGGCAGCTTCTAGTTATGATAGCGAATTCATAAACAAGGAAAAATAGTAGGTTCAATTTTTTAAATAGGAACCATATTGCCAACATAAGCTACAGAACCTATTTAAAAGTGAACCTGCAGGCGAGGCAATGGGTCTTAGTATTGAAGCCTTGTCGAATCGCATATTTATTTGTAAGTGTAGCAAACAAAGACGTAAAAATCGAATTCGAATAAAATTAATTTCATTCAATTTTAAGTCGAACTACGCCATCGCTTCAACAAACCGCTATCGTGGTCTTGGAAGAAGAAGCGGCAAAAAGCTGCGAAGAAGATTTTCTAGTTACAGACGATACTTCTTACTATTACTTATACTTCGTTAAAACCATGTATAAGATTAAGTACTTATTTATCGTATTAAATCTGAAACTCCTCAAAAATATAGGTCTCAAAATTTTAATTTTAGTCATGCCAAAGTAATCATTGACATGATTCATCAGTTTGATCCTTCAATATAGCAAGCATCTCGGGGCACGAGGTACAGTGTAATAAAATTATCAGGAGCCTGTATGGTATGCCAAGACATGGAGTTGTTGACCTCAACTCAAAGCGGGGACGTGGAAATTCAATTTTCGCCCCCAGTAGCGTCTTGGAGTTGATGCGTCAAAGGGATTAGATGTAGCGCAAGTTATAGATTTTATAGCTCACAGCTCAAACAAGCTTCGTGTTCGCTTAATCACGATAAACAGCCGTGTCGCTTCGTACTACATTTTAGGAGATTTATTCAATGTCGTTTCAACGCGTTGTTGAGGCTAAACTAAACTCATATTTTACCTTTGCGAATATGGGAATTTCAGGATTTTTCAGTAATGTATGGCTGAGTACGCACATTTTTAATCTTTTAAGATAATTTCGTTGAAACAAAGTAGTTTTTTCTATAAATTTTTGATGACATAATTTTCATCATAAAAAAATATTATATCACTACATAGTATAAAACAAAGTCGCTATTTTTGTCCGTCTGTTTGTTTGTCTGTTTGTCTGTTTGTCTGTATGCTTAAATCTTTAAAATTACGCAACGGATTTTGATGCGGTTTTTTGTAATAGGTAGAGTGATTCAAGAGGAAGGTTTTTATGTATAATACATGCATATATTCCCACGAGAACGGGATCCACGCGGGTGAAACCGCAGGCGGGCCGCTAGTTTTAAAATATAATAATGTTAAGTGTATGCGATTTCGTTATACAAGATAAAATATTAATGCTAGACCTTTACTAAACTTTATTATATTTTCGTCTTGTAAATTCCTAAAGAAGACTGATTGATAACGAAGAGCCAAACTATCGGTATATTAATAATCTCCATCGTATATATATATATACATCGTATAACCACACACAGTCATAATTATGTAATTCTGATATCAAGTGGTGATTTACGAAGCGTTGTATCGGTGCTCCCCGCTGTCTCGCACGATGGACGTCAAAGGCATTGCAAGCGTATTATTTAGAGCCTTACCGCAGCAGCAATCAGTAGTCATAAGTGGAAGGTTGAACGAACTAATTGCACTCTCGTCGGCTCGTTGTCTGCAAGAGTGCACGGATCCAGGATAAGCCGCACTCGACCAGGAAATTACTCCATTATCAACAGCTTTCCACGGATTATAGACAGGTGAACCTTTGTAGGATTTTGTAATCATACGAGCTCCCAACCTGTTCGTCGCCCGTGTATATAAAAATCGACATTCGTATAGCTTCGGAATATAATATGGAAACCGGAAAACGGTCGATTGGATTTGAATTTTAGTCAATAGTATGTACTAGAAGAGTGTATAACGATCTATTCATAATATCTAAAGTTCTCACGGGCATGGAAAATTTCAAGCGTTTCGTATAGACTTTACTTGTGAAATTGTTATAGTAACCTTTGTAGTGAAGGGTGACGATGATTTGGAATTTCAAGAGCGAAGATAACCACTTACCATCATATAGCTCGTGAGAGTCGTGAGAGTCTTTGACGCTTTTTGGTTCTTATTTCTTATTTTCATCTTTATTTGGTTCTTTTAGTCTATATTGTCCAATTCCGTCGTGTATATGGACTTAGTTTAAATAGCTAATAGGTAGCTAAGTCTTACCTATGAGTTTGAAAACTACAATTTACTAATTGTAAGTCTCCGGTTACTCAGCACTTTTTCTGTGTAACGTAACATAATGTCACGTAGAAAATGTCGCAGAGATAGAATTAACGTGTTAATTAAAAGTTCTGGGATAAAACTGAGGTACAAATGGGTACATTCTATAGAACAACTTTCCAGGAATTAGAAAGGGTTAAGCTGATATTATAGCTGTAATACAATGCAATATTTTATGGCTACTTAAAATTTACTTGGGTTTCGTGGTTGGCGATTTCCACTCTAAAAACTCAATATGAACGTCGTGTATTAAGATAAATTTATGAACCCAAATCGGCGAAGAAAACGGCCTAGTCACAGAATGAGGCCAACATTGCAATAATTTGAACAAAGGAGGAGGTCAAAATATTAAAAATAATTGTGAACTGGAATAAGGCCGAAATTATAATTTAAATGCAATAAACTCTGTATAGTGGGTGCCACAGACTACCTATGCCATAAACAACTTACAGTTGACAACCCTTATGGTGCAATAAAAACCATGCCAGATCATCGGTCCTGAATTCGATTCCCAACAAGGCGGAAATTTCAATATGTACATATCTGTTCTCGGTTTGGGTGTGTGTTTCCTTGTCTTGTGTATGGTCAATGGCCCCCACGACACAGAAAGTCCAAGTATAGATTGAAGCATTATGACAAGAAGATATCCATACCGAGAACATATAATATTTAAACTCACTATTTAGTATTTGGCAGTCCAGAATGTTAGCCATTGCGACATACCAGTATAAACACCCGTATTTCGAGGCTAATAGTAGTTGACGTGGCAGTGTGAGCGCACATTGCGTAGCTCGGTGTGAGTCCTCTGTCCGTTAATTCCTTCAACCATTATTAAAATTCCCGTCGGCGTTGCTTTGTCGCAAGCTAATTGTCACAGTCGCGCGGAACGCTTTGAGCCGCGGCGGGAACTTACTACACGGCGAATTGCGGCCATTGTCGATGCGGCGAGACCTCTCACTGGGGTATAATCTTTGTTTTTGTTGTAGAATTTGATGTTTATTGAAAAAATATTAACAGCAGTTTGAGGCACGTACTAAAAATAATCAGAAAAATGAATTAAACTAGGGTCCGTTTGGTGTACTATATTTTGTTCTTACATTCTTGGGGACTCGGCAGACGCTGTCCTTCGCATATATTTTTATATCTCAGGCTCTTAGCGGCCTAGTAAGATGAAACATGCACCATGCATGCAGAAATACAGCTGTGAAAACAGCATCCAATTTTATTCAGTGATTTATGCGTCATGCCCGGAAAAACATACAGACAGGCAAAAATTATAAAAATAATATTTTTGATATCAATTAGCCCTACGAAAACCCGTCGATCATATTTTTATCAAATATCTTACATGTCCAAACCAATAGTAATGTAATAATATGTAATAACCAAGGATAAAACAACTACTATTGTCGTTTTAAAATGTCCTGGATTAGATTTCCAGTATCTGAGGAGGATTAGATGGAATCGCTTTTCCTGAAGAACACAAGCGCTGTTTATTTACTACCTGGGTACAACAACGTAAAAATATATTTTACGTTTTATTTAAATATTTTAATGAATTTTATATAGGCAAGTTTTTCAATCGTAAAATTTTATTGCTCTCTGTGTTTGATGTGTGTTGTAAAGGTTTTTTTTTTGTTTTATAGTGTACTTCTTCACATAATAGTTTCTGCTTCTGCTAAGTAAACTTTCTATTATATTATCACGTCTGTTTTGTTTATTAGTATAGGATTCGTTTGATTAAGTTTATCGCTATGTTCAGTCCTAACACTTATTCAAATTTCTTAAGGATTATAATGCTATTCTGCTATCTAAATAGAAGAAAGTGTACATTAAAATATATAATTGCCTGCTATGTTTGTTGAAGATTGCGAAACTCTTCTTAACTTGCGACAATTTTCGGTTAGTGCTCAAATGTTTTGAATACGTAATTTTATTTGATCGAATAGCTTCATTTGAATTCCTTAATTATGTAAAAAGGTCCTTTTGATCTACGAGTAACGATGTTTCGTGTACTTAGGAAAATTTATGCTAATTTTATCCCTTTACAACCAAAAAATTAATGAACAGTTTTGAAATGATTTAACATCATCTTCTTTTACGGGGCAACGTCAAAACAAGATCATGTGAATTTTAAATAAATTAAAGTAGCTGAAATCTTAAATTTTGTAGAACCTACACAAAACAATTCTATATTTTAATTTAATCTTTGATTAAGTAATATCGAACACAATGTAGATTTATGTGTTTTACGCCCTGCTAACGCACCGAAATACGCTCTTTATGGGCCCAAAGACTGCGCAGTAAATTTGAGAGATGCCCGACGTAAGCCTGTAAGCTTCGTCGTGTAATTTCGTTTTATTAAGTTCTGCGCCATCATAGAGGGTATCAAAGTAGGCTTTATGGGACGGAGATACAACCAGTACGAAGGGATGTGTTAGCAATAACTCGACTTAAATAACACTTTACTAAGAGTACACCCGTATGTTGTATGTATGTATGTTGTATGTATGTTAGTTTTGAGTTTTAATGCTATGTTACGAATAAAGAATAGATATACTGCGGAAAGAAAATTTGTTCCAATCTAAATTCCTGACACATTTGCTTTTTTCTCTAACTTTATTGTAAATATTTACAAATTCGATATTTATTGAATCACCTGTACGGAAAGCTAAACTGACTTGCTTACCATGACGTGCTACGAATTGCCGTAGCACGTAGCACGTCCGTAGCACGTGTGCTACGAGTGTAGTCGAGCTACGCCAGTATTCCCGCAACAAGTTTTAAGATCCTGCATTTTTTATGGCTTTGATAAACTCAACAAGTAGTTTCAAAGTGTATAGAGCTGAGATGACTCGGGGGAGCTTCTTGAAATTGTTTTACTGATATTCTTGAACTAACATTTTTATGTGGAAAAAGGTAAAACTGCAAGAAAAGTGTCCATAGTAGTTGGCAAATGCAGCATAAATATATTATAGCTTCATTTATAAGCAATTTAATTTAAAGTAGGGAATTCTTCAACTTTGAGTTGAAATGGATAGTTTTGCTTTATTTTTAGAATGTAATGGATAATCTTATTCGCAAACGTCGCTGACCGTCACGACGTTCACGAAAAGCAAATTAGTTTTATAGGAGAGTGAGCAAGCCAGCCGACCAAAAATATCAGTGTTTGTTCGAACAGAATTATCAAAGCAAGTTATTTTGCGAGTCCATTGAAGTTTAGCGAAGTTAAGATTAGCTATTTGAGCAAAGTTTGTTAATAACAAAATAACGCCGGCAGCGCCTGGTTAACCCTTTTCGGCCCCAAAACAGAGACGGCGGCAGGCTTAGCGGTCGCAAGTTAAAAGAGCACCTCGATTCTCGTAGCAATTTGGATAATTTTAACTGGGTTATATCTGTACTTAGGAGGTATATGAGAAAAAAATACGTGCAACATTTAAATAAGGGAAGAGAAGGCAAAAATATTATTTTTACAATTTTTGTTTGTTTATTTGTCCGGGCATCACGCTTAAACTATTGACTGGAACTTGATGCAATTTTTGCAGTTATATTATGAAAATGGTGCATGTTTCATTTGGGTACACTATTTAGAACCTGAGATATATAAATAATATGCGTATGTTGCAAGACAATATCTGCAGTGTCCGCTAGCAATCTAACTACTCACTGAGGAATAATTTTCATTTAAATAATTGAACTATTCATGACCCGTTCAAAATACTTATTGTCACACGCATACGAAAATTGAATGTATTTCGGCGAAGTCTAACTAAAACCTGAATCCCCAATACATAATCTGGAATATCCAGAGCTTTAATTGTGTAGAAGAATAATTAATTATCCCGGAGCTCGGAAGTCAGGTTATGATGGAATTTACTACGAACTTTCATAACTGAATGCATAATAATTATAATTTTGGGTTTATGATGTTGGAAATCCATTGTTTGGAGCCAGCTCTGAGTGTAGAATCAGGTCACGCTTATCATGCAGATAAATTGACGTCAGAAATACAGCAATAAGTATATTATAAAAATAATTTAAGTACATAGTTTTAATTCAGCTTAGACCATTGGGCCCATATTACATGCTGATTAAAAAGGCAATTCAGAGAAAAGTTTTTAATTTTTTTTTCAAAGGACTGATGGTAAATAATTCCTCATAGATGTCTATAATCATGATTATTATTAATTACATGTGAGTACCATGATAGAACTGCATACTTCTACCATGTGTAAAGACAAGTCACACGAACTCACTCAGTGTACATTGTCGCGTTTTGTACTTAGACCGCAATTCTTAGACGCAAGCTTAAACAACGGAGCTCTACTTGTACATAAATACTTCAGTACTCGATACAATATGTATATCGCATGTACGTAATATGTAGGTACTAGCTACGTGGTGACAAGTACCTAGAACAAAAGTTCGTTTTGTAACTTCGTATTATCCTTATGTAATAACATTAATTAAAGAATTTTGCGATATCTACTGATATTATAAAACTGAAAGGCACTCATTGGCCGGCGGGAAGTGCTCATACGCCGACGGCTTGCGTCGATCGTAAGTGATCGAAAGCACCTGCAGGCGCTTGTAGCCATTATAAAGCTGAAGAATCCATTCATACAGCAATGATTAAAAATGTCGCAAAAATGCGAAAACATTAGATATTTATTAATAAAAATAACAAGCCTCCCAAAGCGAAGCAAAGACGTCCATTAACTTAAAAATAATGTGTCGACTCGCATTTACCCGCGTGAAAGTCCGTTGTGCGAGTATATCTTGACCCAGTAATTGGATAATTGTAGTATGCAACATAATTATTCTTTAATAGTGTAAAGCGTTTATTTTTATCTTGAAATTAATTTCCAACATGGCGGCACCCCACATCATTACTCCGCAACAATGGGGTCCTCCTGCCGAGCCTGCGTCATTGTGGTGTCAATAAAGTGCACACTGAAAGCAGATTTTTTCCATTATTCAAGTTATTAAATTTCATTCCAGTTTTCAAGGAAAATGTTGCTTTCTAAGCCTTTTTTAGTTCTGTAGTATTTGTTCACGCTCTAAGCAATAGTATTTGTTGATTATTATGCAAGATAACATTATAATATCACTAGCTTCCACCGGCGGCTTCACCCGCGTGGATTTCGTTTATATCGCGAATCGGGGAAAACAGGGAGTACTGCCCTACAATTCTATAATAAAATTAATGCCAAACAGCTTCTTGTACAATAACCTGTAAGCAACACCTTAATATATCATAATAACGATACGTTCTACAGCACGGGGTATAATAGTAATTACTTGACTACCTCAACTTGTCAATGTGTGGAATGATCTCGACTATAGCTCTCACACTATTTTATAGCCAGAACTAGAGGGCACTGTCCCCTCCCAACATCACCTGATCACCAGTTCTTGTCTTAGTTCTCGATGGTGATAATAGATGGCGTTAAACAATACTAAAGGTTGTCAACAAACCATCGCGATATTTACCTAACTGTTTTATCCACCAAGACTAAATACCGCTAACAAACCTTGGATTATCTACTATGTTTATGCCGAAATTCATGACAATCATTGAAGCGGTTTAGATTTTTCATTTTAATCCCCTATTTCAGCCCTTTAGGGGGTGGTTTTTAAAAAGAAGAGGTAGCCTATGTTTGATCATCAACTATTTTTATTAACTTTTAACATTAGTATCGATATTTTATTATTATACCAATGATGGGAATATCTGTTGAGCTCTACAATTCTTGCCAGCTCCATTTATTGAAACCCGGTGATGCGAGCGATTTCGATTTGTATGTTCAAAACAGAGAACTCAAACATTGGCGGATATTAATAAAAACTGAACCGATTGCACCATAACAATGCTAAATTATTTCAGAGTAACGTAGGCTACAGGTACTTATTTAGTATGCTCTACTACCCGTGATAGCCCGACACGTTGAAGGCAATCAGAGGAATCCCAGTGACCGAAGCTCTCCGAAAAGTAGAGGACAGGGTGGCGTGGAAGCAGCTCGTCAGCTCCGCCACCAGGGCTTATCAAAACGGGCACGACCTTCAGCAATGAAGAAACCGACAAAGAAGAAGACTACCCATGCGACGCAAGGCCAGTTCACTAGTAGCAGTAGTGGTAATTATCTTGACCATGTCTCTCACGAAACAAGGAATCCTATAACTGGGCAGAGCACGGGTCTCTTCTTCTTCTCTTTTCTTCTTTATAGTATGCATGTTGTTAAAACTCGATTTCCGCCTCTTAAGCTTTCATTGTGTTTTAAATTACAAACAGACCACGAGATATATTACATTGTTCTCGTCACTGGTTAGAACACGTCAAGGGCAATTTGCCAGACGTATTAAAGCCATAAATATCTTAATATCATATCTTAACTTTACTGACTTTATGACTTTGGTACCGAATTATTGTCAAAATATCCTTCGATGATTACCACGTATAAGTCTAAGAAATTTTATCTTCATACTGCAAACATTTATCGGCATGTGTTATTCATATTCCAATAAAAATTTACTTACTAAAAATGGGTCACAAGTGCGAAAGTAAGGTAAAGTAAAAAGATAGTGTGTGTAATCTCTTATCTATAAGAAGAACACGCGTAGGTTAATTTAGATTGATCCAATGGGGGTCGCCGTTTTTGTGCTCACCAGTTGGCGCCACCGTCGAGGTGAGGTCTTGCTGTTAAAGCCCGCCCATACATAAACAGTGACAAATGACATTCAGACAAGCGAAAAGTGTCAGACAGACCTCCCTTTTCACTAGCGCCTCTAGCGGAAAATTCACACGCGGTTTCCCTCATTGAAATTCCATTTAAACTCTTCCGCCGTGGAAAGTTTCATGATGACGTAGGTATTATTGTCTTCTATTTTGTCAATGGCACCCGCGATAACAACACACGGAATTTTAGCGTGGGGCTATGAGTGGGCTTTGAATCCTAATGTTCACTAATTTACTAATTTATAAATAGAATTATTCGCATTGGTAATTATTCAAGATTAACATTTTCTGAGCCACCAAGTATATTAAATGAGAAACAGTAGGTACTTAATAAAACATTAAACAAAGAAAATATGTTCTTTGAAAGGGAGTTCCATGAACAAGCAACAACTTGTTCGTAAGAAGGCAACTCTCGCGAGCTACTTGAGCACAAGTTTTTGTTTGAGTTCGCGATGTCCTTTGACTATCCTATCTGCTCACAATGAAATTTTGCTTTTCGTTTTTTTACTTTTTGTTTTGGTGGTTTCACTCGGTATGAAGATATTTAATTTTCTAAATAATTGTGAAGTTTAATTAATTGTGGGTAACATCATTGAGTTTAAAAAAATATTGTTATAAAAAACTAGGTGTAATAATTACGTGACGAATTATTTTTTTAATACCTATTTCAAAAACAACATCAGTGATACAATTATAAGGTTCCGAATATTAAAATTACTAATTCTAAATATGATACATTATGACTATTATGTTGGTTCATATCAACTGAAATTAATTAAATATTATTTATTCTTAACTCAATGCCATCAATTGAATAAATATTAACACACTTATACCGGCGAACTAGAGTTCCCTGTGTCGCGAGTAGCATAGACAACACAAATGATATAATATATCACTAAAATTCATGACTCAAGAGTAAATTTTCACCTGTACCAGTCGGAAACTCAAACCCATGATATCTCGCATCGCAAGCACGCCATCTCCCAACTAGTTCACGTCGTCGCAAGGGTCGTCAATTCAAATGTAAAACGGAAAACCAACATCGTCGTTTACACAGAACCTTAAAAAATAAGTTAGATCTTCCTTCCCCACTTCAATAATACGCGAAAGGCTCCTAAAGCTATTTATCTGATAGATAATTATTTTTTATCGCCGTCGTATCACGTTGAAAACGACGCGGCGCGGGCGGGCTCGTAAAATAAAACGTCGGATGGCGCATGACGATACACCGCCGCACGCGAGGACGTACGGAGTATTCGAGTGGTAGTTAGACCCGCCTTCATTGCACTACTTTACGAGCTCCGTTAATGTTGGGGCTCGGAGCGTCGTTACCTGGAGTAAGCTTAACTTACTTTTAATATTACTCGTGTGTTATATCCCACTCAGGGGTCTATGACTTCTAAAATACATAAATAATGATGATGCTCTGGCATATTTTTTACGATTTTTGTTTCTCACGTAAGTTCTGTTTATCTATAGCTTTATGAGCTGATGTAAAATTAGACAAGCCACCTGACGGTAACTGATTATCGTCACCTATAGATACGCGTAACACCAAATACGTCACTAATGAAGTGCCGACCCTGTAAGAAAACTCCTTTCACCTTTTACCAATGCGTAATACCCATAGTGAAAATGTCTGAACGTGTTTAACGGAAAGAGTAAATGTCAAAAGATTCAAAGTGTTTTAATATACAGCCAACACTTATGCCGAGGCCGTACCACGGTTTTTTCCCGCAGGGGGAACCGCGTTACTGCGCGAAAAGCATACACTATCGGAAACCGCAAGTGTGGTCGTTTATATTGCTTTCCTCGAGTCACAAAATTACGCGGCTAAAAACCGCGATGGTTTAGCCGTAGTGCGGCCTCTCCCTTAATTTATTCAACACTAGAGAACCGCCCGCGCTTCGCTTCGGGACCCGTAGGTAACAGTCGCGTAGTTCCCGCTCCCGTAGGATTCTCGGGATAAAAATTAGCCTTATGTTATACTGGAACATAAGTTATAACATTTACCTATGACTTAAGTAAATTAACGATACATGTAGTATTTGATAGAGTGATTCAGAACTTGCAAATGAATTTTACTAACGCCATCTATTAACAGCATCCGGAATTAAATATCTAGCAACTAACAAAACATCGATCTTCCCATGAGAATGAGATGTTTTTCCGCGGTAAAAAGTAGCCTACGTCACTCTGCACCCTCCCAACTATCTCTACACACATAAACTATATCATATAATAGCCCTGTTGCGACGTGAAAGAGGCACAAACAAACAGACACACTTTCACATTTATAATATTAGTATGGATTGCTGGTAAACACGTCGACCATACAATATGTCTGTTGGTTCCAGCGCGCGCATGGGGCCAGCTGATCTTCCTGATGGAGCCGCCGCCGCGGCTGGCGTTCTCAAACAGCACGGGCGCGCGCGTCACCTGCGCCGCGCACGGCAGCCCCGCGCCAGTCATCACCTGGCTGACTGAGGATGGCGTGCCCGTCTCCAATATACCTGGGCTCAGGTAGGTCTTGTATTCTTCAACAGCGTAATAAGGCACTATAGGTAGGTACTCATAGCCTCACACTAGGATTCTCTGTGTCAATCTCTGTGTCTGTGGTGCCATGAACGCCAAAGCACACGCACAAGCAATTCGTCCCTCTCTCATATAGCTATATCATAAGCAATCCGGCTTGATGGCTATTACACTCTCGGATCCTATGATTATTTTGATATTTCTGATGATCATGGGTTTCAGTGGTTACTTTGGTATAATTAGACGGTTTGTGTGCTCATTTGTCGGCTTTTTACATTAAAACAAATTGTAACATTTTCCGCCTCGGTTCTCGATGATCAAAGTAAACTGACTGACAAATAAATAACTGATTGAATCGGGTTTGCATCTATTCGTTAAACTCGCTGTTCAAGTCTTCTAGTACAGTGACCCTACACACGCGATCTGGCGGCATTGTCCATTAAACTAAGGTGCACCGCAAATACCGACTCACCAAGACTCAAAAGGCAAGATTTAAGCATCGTAGATAATCCAATAAACCGTTTATTTGACTCATGTTAACGAAATAACTAATGTACTTCGGATGCCCGTCGTCGTTGTATTAGTGTCAAGACCACATTACTTCATATCACAAAAACGGATGTTCGGTGTAATCCGTTGGTCGGCGACAAGATTAATGCTGCGCGGCCGACTGCCGACTGGTTTGTTTTCTCCACTTCTTTTTGTCCGACTGAATAGATGAATGAATGAATGAATGAGTGATGCGGTGTTATCGCTCGGCTTGATTAATTTTACTCGGACCAGTTTTGGCATAGAAACGCCTAAATGACACGATTCTATGCATCGGGAAGTCTAACTGCGGACTCGTCCGGGATCATAGTTTAATATTCCGGGAATGTGCCAAATTTTTCTTCCAAATTTCGAGGGGATTCGCCAGTCTTCAGTTTTGGCAATGAATTCGGTTCAATTACTATGCATGTTAAACTAAGGCAACAATTAGTTTTCTATTTGGTACTTGCGAAATAACATGACTAGTGGATATTTATTACTAGTGCAAATCGTTTTCTAAAAAATCCTAATTTTGGTTTTCAGGACTAAATTCTTAACATAAATATGAGCGGATACAAATCCTTTGGCTACGTAAAAATATTATTAAATCCTAATGCAATCCATTAACATGAAAAAAGTCCTTAGATAAAATACAAACCGATACTTCGCCATTAAAAATTCTACCCTTTCAGAAATTATCCGCCGGGTTATTTGCAACCGGATTAATTTTATCATGAAACAAAAATTCAAATTCTGAAGGAATTAATAATTCTGGTGTTTGATACAAAAATGCAGAGTCGGGAAGAGTTTATATTCTGTTAAAGTAAAACGCAATATTCCCATTTTTTTGACGGGTCTGCCGTATCTGACATGTTTCCGGCCGAGCGGAGCCGGGTGCCGTGCCTTGTCATCATTTGCGACAACATTACGGATAGACTACATCTAAGATTTTTTCGTCAGAATCTATTCTTGGTTGTTGACTGTCATGTTAACTGTATGTGTCCATGACACTCGCGCTCTGGGAAACAGGGAATTCTATTGCGGGGTTGTGTAGAGACACGAGTCTAGCAAATAGTGTCTACAGACATTTTAAGTCTCTTGTGTATGTAAAGTTAACCCTTTACATTATCTATTTTTAAACTAGTATTACTATCTATTGTTATCTATACTATGCTAATAATAATAAACACGCATATCAATTTTGAAAATTAGGGGATGGAAAGGGATTGAGCTCTGACCCCATTTCAAGGGCCCGACGTTGTAACTTGCTGGGCTTCGGCTATCAAAGCTCTCTATTTAAATATCTGTACCTAAATTCAGCAAGTAAATAATATTTCTACTTTGAAATTAATTTAGAAAATGATAATGGAGTGCTTGTGGAAATTCCCCGAAATTTGGAGCAAAACAATTCCTCTTACAAGGTCGTCTTGGAAAGAGATTCTAGGACGGTTGTCTTCACGACAAGCTACTATTTTCGCGAGACACAACGTAATGGTTCTGGCTCGCGGCACTCAAACTGTCACCTACTGAGCGAGTGCGATACCCCACTTCATCAATAAGGACTTGTGACCTTCGTTCCGAATAGTAATTTCCGATCGAGTGCCGAAGTCAGCCACCGGCTAGTCATGCGTAACCTAACCCCAATCGAACATGAAGCCTACTTCCACTAGATAAAAACTTAAACCCTTACCTTACTTACCTTACTCTAATCTCAACAGGTTATTAAAATCATTAATAAATAGGTTGTTGTGATTCTCGGTCTCTCGGAAGCTAATTAGACAAATTCCATCGTCAGAAACGCCAGACAAAGGTCCTCCAATCTGCCAGCAAATTGCTTTTTCGCGTCAATATCTAACGAGAACGCGCTCAAAAGGCGAGCTACTAAATGAACTTTTTTAAAGTGATCGCAAAGCCATTAGCATCTAAATCAAAGGGCGTTGATCCCGCTGGCTCCGGAGCCGGAACTGAAAGAGTTGCTGCTATGTCAGACATTTTATTTGACCTCGGCTATCCCCTGAATCATTATGAATATATATTAAGTATATAAAAGTATGTTATAGGCATGTTATAGGTAACTTTATTTATTCAGTTGTCGGAATTTAGTTTCCAAAGTTACAGATTTTGTTGAATGTGCTGTTTTTACCCTTCATAGGTATCTAGTGACTTACTCGAAATGTAACAAATAGTCACCGATTTCGCTCCAGTGAGCACTGGTACCTTGAAGATATTTTTCTTTTCCAATGATTTATTATCATAATATGTGTGCTTACCGTTACATGAGCGTCTTTTTCTAGAGAGAGACAATTGATACTCGTATAAAAATAAATAAATAAATAAGTATATTTTATTTAACTACGATATAGCTTGATTGCTTCACAGAAAATGTAAGTAATAGCTAATACATTCAAACCACTACGCCTAGATTCTGTATGTCGCGAACGACGACATGGTCGAGAACAACTGACTTGTTATATAAATATCCAGAATCAGAATAACCCAGGCAGGGTCACTACCAATACCAAGTAGGCTATGGGTCAACAAACGGATATATTAATCATCTGTATACATACATAGTGAAATATGTTCTGCCCCTAATCCAAATGTTTTCTCAGAAGACGAAATCCGCCGCAACAAAGAACGTCATTTTAGGAGACGACACTGTGATAAATGATTGATAAATTATGTATATGGACCCGCTGAAAGTACTGCGTACAGCCCAAGTTATGAACAAATGTTACACGATTAATTTTAACTATTCGCGCTAACAAAATAATACTATTAATTATTATCTATAAAAGTAGTTATTCATAAATTATCATTATTAAATGTTTTTAATTTCATGCAGTCAATGAATACTATTAGGTACTTAGGTACAACTTATTAAGTTATTAAAAACCGAACACAAAATACGTCTTACCTTTAAAGGATTCTGTCAGTATAATATTTTGTTCATTGACAGTTTTACCGCTACTTAAAAATTAAGTTCTTTCGACAATGCAACTTTATTTTTTGAAGTCTGTTAAAATAAGTTTCATTTCAATGAATCAGAATTAGGTATATAAGGACATAATACCTAGGATTTAACTGTTATCTACTAGGTCTATCACTAGGCACTTTCTTTATGTCTTCATCTTTATTCCGCCGAAAGCTAGCTGGTCTATAAAGTAAATTGCTGATCTAAAAAGTAGCTTGGACATGAGTTTTGTATTTTAGCCGTAATTAGTAGTAAGTGCAACTATGAGTGGAGAAAGAGAAAAAAATGACTCCTTGGGAGTTTCTTGCCGCTTCTTCTTCCAAGACCACTCACCGTAAGGATTTGTTGAAGCGATGGCGTAATGTGACATTCGAAAAGAGTTTGTAAAAACCTACTTCGAAGAAATAAATAATTTGAATTTGAATTGAGAGTTAGTTTACCGGAACGTGTCACGTTTCTTCCAACTTACACCACGCCCCGATCTAGGCCGAGAGTCACGGCGACGATGGCCGTTTGTCTTCGTTACGGTAATAACCCACGGTTCAGCGGTAATAGACAACCTCCCGCCCGGTATTACACCTGATGTATGTACCGGACAGGCCCTGTAACCCATCTCTGTCATACCAGCCATTCACATTACATACATTTCTGAAAGCTTCTATTACAGTTCTTAAGTTTGTCCTCAATATTTGCAACTCAATTTTGAAGCATAGCTATTTCTTCAACCGATTGAGGTGAACTTTTGTATACACGTTTATTTAAATGTAAATGTATGTATAGTTAGCTGTGTGTAATAAGTTGCAATACTCAAAATTACGGGCGAATTATTTTTAATGCACTACCATTATATGAATATCAAATGAAAATCCTGCTGAGAGTACAGTTGCTAATTTTTAGGAATAATCCTGTCAATTAAATAGTCAAGCAATGAATTCCAGCAATGGTTAAAAATATTGTGTAAATTAAAAAAAAAACAGTATCCTCTATATATCTACAAGTTTGTTTGTTGATCAATCTAAATGCTTTCATAACATTCTCATTTTATCGTAATTATTGTCTAAACAGACAGCTTTTTTAATTAACCATTCTGTATCTGCTTAGATACATTGAAAAAGTATTGTTATCATTAACGAATAATAGGGATGTTCCTATCCTTGGGTCTAAACTAGATCACTCAGATTGGAGGGTGTGGGACTGAGTGCCACCCTATTCGATGAGGGATACGCCTTTATTGACAGGACGTCTATACCTGTTTAGTTTTCCGTTCACGAGAATAATCTGCAAAATGGTTTAACATTTATGGATTATCATTATTGTCCCATTTCTTTCTTATACGTCAACAAAACAAATTTAATGCGTTTGGTCACACAAGTTTGTGAGTGGCGGTGACCATTTTCCATTCGTACCATCACTCGTTTGTTAGCTGGGGACATAATAATGAAGTCTCGTTTGTAAGCTTCCTCTGTTTATTAACGCCTCCAAATAATATTCGTTTTCCTTTGTCAAAATGGTAATAAAATGAACGCCCTTTATTATCTCGTTCATCATACGAGTAGTCGGTAAAATCTACATAACGTGGAGATATACTCGACACTGTATTCCTTTGACAATGTATAATTGTATCTCAATTAGTCGAAGATCTTAATTGTTTAACACATTATCTGAGGACAAAGTGATACAAAATGATACTTACGTCGTTGTGTTAGAGTGCTATTTGGGTTAACTCGAGAAGAGAGTGAATGCATCAAGCTCGGTTATTGGGAGCGGAGTTGAGTTAGTTGGTTAACGAAGACATACGATCGTCCGTGCGCCCTCTTGCGGCTCGTTGTGATATTAATACAATGTTCCAACTATCTACGGAATCATAAGGCAATATTAATACGTAGAACCTTTATGAGGTCTACGTTATTCTAGGTACAATATTTGCTAAAATTTAAGGAAGTTCGTTCCAAAGTCTAAAGGAGTTTCATTATCAAATATCTTTTCTTCTTGCTCACTTACGTCACTTGACGAACCAATATACAGTTTCAAGTGAAACCATTAAAGAAAAAAACCTCTCCTCTACAATACCCAAAAACAAACATGTATGTACCTATAGCTATACACAAGTAGATATATATCTATATATACATCAGATACAAATCTTGACAGTTAAAAGCACTACGACGATAAAGTGACAGAAAAAGGTACATGCCCAAAAAATATCGACGACACAAATTCTTTAGAAAAGATTTCGTAGATAAAAGTTTAGCAAACAGATATATTCCCTGCGGATGTAGTAAAAGCTTATGTCTGTAACAACGTAGCTGATCTACATGACAACGCCGGTCGTGTGACGGTCGGCTGTCGGCCGCACGGAGCCGCATCTAACTGGTTTTATTGGTAATGCCATTTGCGGAACTCGAAAACATAAAGATACTCATGAAGTCATGATGAATATAAATTTTATCAAAACAATACCGCCATCAAAATAAAAAAATAGAAAATTGAGAACGTCAGCAACATAATCGAAGTCAATTAAATACAAAGGCAACTAAAAACTACAGTGAAGCATTTAAATAAAATAAGAATCGTAAAAATAAGAACACCAGTAAAATGTTAACATAAAAAATAAAGATGACTTGAGGACCTTCTTTTTTTTGAAGTCGCTGTACAGTTGGTGACTGACGGATGATGTCATGGTAAGATAATATATGTATGTAAGTACTATAAGGAAGGTACTATACATATAAGGGTCTGCCGGTCTACGGGCCCTGGGTTTGGTTCCTAGCAAGGCGGAAATTAGAATGGTACTACTTTCTTTTCTCGGTGAAGATTTGTGTTCTTGTCTTTGGGTGTTGTCAATGGCACCATGCCAAAGGGAATACTAGTATCTTGGGGCAATATGTTATAAAAAATATACAAAGGTCACATAAATATAGATTCAGAAAAAATACTACGAGATACGTTTATAATAGATACAACAACTTAGTGAATTGATGTATCGTTGTAAGAAAGAAATAAGAAAACTCTGAACGCTTGTCAATGCTTTTCATAGTTGACGTGGAGTTCGCATTGTTATAACCACGTTATAACATTGCTCATATCGAGTCAGATAGAGGAGTGTACTCGTACATGAAAACTTTCTGATGTTGTTGACCTTTTCACTATTTATACAGACTTCAGGCAGTTAACATTATCGATACACGAAAAATAGGAAATCTTTGAAAGCTTGTCAATAGGAGTAAGTACCTACCTTCTTTTTGTCTTCATAATCCTTATATAGAGTGCGACAGAAAAATAAACTCGTACCTGAAAATGTTCCAATATTATTGCCGTCTTGACTATTTTTAGGCTTCATATAGTTAACGAATAAAAACAGTGATCTTTGGTAAATATTTTTTTCATTTTATTGAGGAGGGTAAATGGCCTGCCGCGGCTGACATGTTTCTGAATGAGTGGGTCTGTCCCCTCTGCCGCGTCAGCTGATAGCCCATCGCTTATGATGTCTCTCTTAATATTATAAATATCTTTACTATATACGTCGGCTATACTTCGATGTTTTACTTTATCCTTCTCATACGTTTAGGTAGGGTATACGATCTCCATTAAATTTAATCTCGACGACCCCGTAGCTTCTTTGGTGGTAATCCAATGTTTAATTCCCCGTGTGGTAATTGTGTTGCCCATGCTACCTACAATATCGATAATCTTCATTCGGTTTATTACTTTATTATGAAGGTATTATTTCGGGCTACTGATATTTTTATATTAAGTACTAGGGTTCGATATGGAATTATCTGTATTTTAATGGACACAAACATAAACGCCAGTTTTCCGCCTTTGTGATTAACGTTCGCTGTGGATTGAAATGCTTTAATTAAATTTGATAACAAGCAGAATTGAACTGTGAGCGTAATAAAATTGTTATTAGCGGGGAGTGAAAATTTCCTATTCCCAGCTATTCTGATGCTAAAGTCGGATTTCTTTTAAAAGTAGTGATTAAGTATATTTCTAGTTTTCAAAAACATGTCATTTCGCAAAACAAACTGGGAAATCGACGTAAAATTGATTATTTTTGTATTCCAAACAACATAAGCTGGGATGGGTGGTATCATAAAAGCAACGACATCGTACACAGGTAATAGAAACAAACGCTGTTTGTAATTCCGAGAGCGCGCGTGCTACCGCCGAGCGTGTAGCATCTGCTTACACGAATACCTCCCCATAACACTTTACGTCGTGTACAATGACGACTGTATAGTAAACCCATAGAGTAAACCCAACTTAAGACTGAAACGAAAGAGGCGCTGTCGGACGCATTTGACATTCGCATGTAACTGACAGATGAATGACCACAACGTACTTATGAATGACTTTTCGTTAGTTCCAATTTTTGCCATTTCAGAGATAAGTTGGGCGTACTGTACACCATTACTGACGTTGAAATAACAATCCAACTTGCAGTTTGTCATTACCACTGTAAATACTGTCCGATTGGTACGTTCATTAAGCATTTCACGCTGAAGGGATTAACATAATGGCACTTTTGGCAACATGTATTTAATAGGTTCCATTTTGAAACTTGTTTCCACATAATATGAAATAACTTATAATTACTGTCAAATACTTATAGAAATAAATCTGAGAAGAGACCCGTGCTCAATATTGGGCCATGATGGGTTGAGATGATGACCATGATGATGATAGAAATAAAATCGCAAATTTTATGATGCATGCGGGATTATACATGAAACATTTTGTTGGATTGGGTGGGATTTTAACTGTCATAAATCTGTAGGTTATCATTAAGCGAAAGGTTGCAACTGAGTTGCATTATGTAATTTATGTAGGATTATAAAATTGAAAGCCACTAACCGTCAAGTTAAGAGTTGGCAGCAATCTCATTGTCATGAACAATGACGCAAGTACATAGCAAAACAACCTACGTGAAATCAAATGATGAAATATTCCTACAATATATTAAGATGGTAGTGGTACAACTAAAGAGAGAGGGATGCAATATCCATGAATAAAATAAGCTCATAAAATCAAATAGCACGTTTACGGGGTGTCGGGTGACGGCGCAGCGTCTATACGTCTGCCGATTATTATATTACACCGCGTTCGATGTTTCACGGGGCATGAGAAGGGTATGAAAGGTTTGAATTATTTTAGCCAACTCGAGGCGGTGGATGGAATTGATAATTTATTGCCCGATAAACGCGCAAGGAATGGTTGAAGCTTATGGTGCCAATAATTCGCTATTTGAGCAAAACTGTTTTATGTAATTTTTAACATTAATGTTCTTTTAATTAACTTACGATCAAAGCAGTAAAATATATTTTATTTCAATAATATTGATAATTACTACAATGTGATGTTGTTATTGGAAAAAGATACCTAAAGTTAAATAGTGACAAGACAACTCCAAACATTAAAATTGTCTGTCGCCCGTAGGCCACTTAATATGCTTTAAAGCTATCTAGTAAAATACGAAAAAAAAAACAAAAGGAATGTACCGTTCCACGTTCGTAACTACACTATACTTACATACGTTTTCCATGAAAATCCAAACACACCTACAAGTTTATCTAGAAAAGTGATAAAACAATGGACCCGTGTCAGTCCGTCACTCCATACATCTCTGTCGGCCGTTTTAACTGATCGTCCGGGTTATTTGCTTTCCCATTTGCTCTTTTTCCTGAGCCCCGGGATATTCAGCGCCCACGGTCAAGTGGCGAAGGGTGTCGGTCATCCGTACTCTTCTATTACCGAGTTACTCTGAAATTGATTACTATTTTCAGGCTTCTTTTATTGCTTACCTTATTTACTTGTAGGTAACTAATTTATTTTGAATCATTAAGAAAATAGTATATTTTGTTAACCTCATTATGATTAATCTAGGCGACAGCTTCTGCTTTTTTATATGTTCTTCTTGATGCTTATCTGGATCAAAATTATTAGAGTTAGGTATTCGTGATGACTTAGATCTTGCTGATGTCCACGGGTAACAGTGGGTAACTTACCATCCGCTGGCTTTTCTGTTTGTTTGCCAGCTATTAACATAGCAAGGGGTACATAGATCATTATCTATTCATTAAGACAATGCAAAATTTAGCATAAATGGTTTTGACTTTTTCAAGGTTTCATAACCAAATGTTGATGAATATTTTTTTTTTTTTTTATGGAATTAAGATAGCAAACGAGCATGCAGTACCACCCTTCCCCTGCCGCCCATAACAGCTGTGACCGACCTAGAACTAGACTCAAAGGGACTAGGATGGTTAGTCCAGTTAGTAGATGGTGTTAGAATATTAGTTGGTTAGTTTGTTAATAAGTGCGAGGACAGGGTATGTTAGTGATAATTAGTCCTGTTAGTTAATGTTAGTAATAGTCCAGTGAGTTCGCCCGGGGTAGTACCACCGCCCGCCAAGGTACTCAGTACCATTCCTACCGTCATAATAATTGTTTTTAAGAGCAATTGTGTTCCGGATAGGAAGGTTTGTGGAGCCGGTTTCACTTTTTTAGAGGCGACCATCTCAGACCTCAGGGGTAGCAACGCATCTGTGACCGAATTGTTGATGAATATCACATAGAGTAAGGCTAAAAATGAAATATACTGCAAAATCCGTTCGTTAAAGTTTAAAGAGTCTTGTCAGTGCAAACTACTGGGAGGGTGAAATGGGCTCAAACGATAAGACCCATAAAGATATATTTCACGCCGGTTTTTACCGTTTCACTGTACATTTGACATCTATACTATCAATGTACTCCGTTCTTTTATAAATGCTGTAATGATTTATGGAAACACCGTCGTGTAGATAGCAGGACGCAGGAAAACGGTAGGACGAGAGAATATTTTAAAAAGTAGGTTATCATCGTACAACAGTACGAAGTTTTTTACACTTTTGTACACATGCGTACTTTTTCTCACATTATATTACATTTCGTAGGTTTTTTCTTAGTCAGTTAAGGCTGTTAGCATTCGGGGCTGTGTTTGTGTTTCTTACGGGGCCAAAGTTGACATACTTCTCAGTATACTCTGCCAGGACTTTACAACACATGGTGTATGTTCACGCTCCGTCGCGTGCTCGTTAGCCCGTCGGATACGTTATTGCATTGGCGACCCTGCTTCGTGCCCCGGGCTGCGAGGATCATACGGTGGCACGGGCATACGGAACTTAATGAGGTGAAGTAGGTGCTTACGTTGATAAAAATTATAATTAACGAAAAAGTTTTTTGAATAATTACGTCATGTTGTAGGATAGTTTTAGAATATGATCCTAGTGGCGTACCACTGACTCACTAACCCTTATATTAAATAAATAAATAAATAAATAAATAACGCTTCACACTCATAGCCCCACACTAGGATTCCCTGTGTCGTGGGTGCCTTGGACAACACATAAGACAAGGACACAAACCCAGACCGAGAACGGCAATTCAAATTCATCATTCAAATTTCCGCCTCGCTGGGAATCGAACCCAGGACCCTCGGAACAGCGATCTGGCGTGTTAACCATTGCGCCATCCGGGTCGTCATATTTAATTTATTATTGAATTCAGTGAATACTTAATAGCACGACATTATCCGTACGAAATACTATTATTCTAAAGTCTCGCAAGGCCCAAAACAGTCGCCCAGCGAAGCTTCTTGGCGTCCTTGGACCTAGGAGATGCCAAATCTAATATCTTTAAACGAGCAATTCTTGTATATTTATTTATATGTATATATATAATCACGATCTCGGAAACGGCTGCAAAGATTTTCATGAAAGTTACAGATTAGGGGGTTTTCGGCTCAAGGAATCGATTTATCAAGGTCCCAGGTTCGAGAAAAGCTCGGTTCCCGAGATAAAGAGATTTTAAAAACATCATACTGACGTCATCTATGAAACATTAGGATAACTTCTATGAGGTACTGTTTGTAACGTGTTGAACTGACGCCATCTATGAAACATTAGGATAACTTCTATGAGATACGGTTTGTTTGTTTCAGTAGTATGAAACTAGATGGCGCTCGAATATATTTTTGTTCGGCTAATACTAATTGAAGCGCTATTTTTGCGTTATACCTACCTATTTTCTGTTTGAATAAAATTAAAAATCAGTGCGATTATCTCGCTTGACCTCGCAGGACGCGTAGTGATAGTTTAACGTGCGTTTGTGATATTTACGAGAATATTAAATTTGTAAATAAATGTTAGTTTTGTTATTATCGATTTAATAATATATTTTAATAAAGTTTTAAATAAATAATGGTCAGATCGATGAAATTACTATTGTTGTAAATAGAATCAATAAAATTTTAAGTACGCCTAACAACTTGCTCATTAAACTAAAAGTATATTTATTTATGTTGTTTAATTATCATAAACATTCAATACATTTTATCGCAAATAAAAATTTCAGTCGGGGACTGCCTAAGCCTGCGAAAAGTACGAAGGAAAGTTCAATGAATTTATCTAATTAAGTATGTACCTATTTAAAATGCAATTAATTCGCTCACACAGTTAACTTCTATGAGGTACTGTTTGTAACGTGTTGAAATTTCAGTAGTATGAAACTAGATGGCGCTGTACAACTTTGTGAAACACGCTGTTGAGATCCTTTGGCCGTAACATAAGTAAAATGAATTTTGTGCTCAGTGAACAGTTGTATGATTTGACTCCTGAATAGATGGCGGAATTCCTCGTATTTCTTGCGATTCATACTAATGGTACGGGAGCCGACGATGCTAAATGTGGATTTACTCGAGCGTCATAGAGACCTATTGGGTTGCAAAGCTTAGATGAAAAGAAGAAAAAAATGTTATATAATGTATACCTTTTCATCGGTGGGGGAAGCGGCTATAGACTTTTAAATATGTAAAAAAATAATTTCCATGTGGACATACTCGAGCGCTTCAGATATTGATAGCAACAATGTTCTACGTATTTTTAATAATGTACTATGTCAATCTGATCGTTTGTTTGATGGGGGTAAGGGTTGAAAATAAGAGAGAAAATTGCTTTTTACAAAAAAAAATAACCGACTTCAATCTTGATAAGTAGAGATAACTCAAAAACTACTCGCCAGATGGCGCTCAATTCAACATGTAAGTGTAAAGTTCTCGTCACTACAAATTAATCAAGCCCAAACACTAGATAACTGCAGTAAATCGTTGAGGAGTTCCCTCGACTGTCTTTCGGCTTCATCAGATCGACTCCAGATCTTCATGACATGGTAGCGCTTTAATGTACTTATGATAACATGAACAAACACACTAGTTGTCCATACAATTATCGAAAGTTCCCCTCGATTTCTCTGAGATGCCATCATCAGATCCTGGTTTCCTTATCAGGGGACCCCACTGCGCATATCTACTTTACAACAAAAAAAGAATTATCAAAATCGGCCCATAAACGACGAAATAATCGCTGAACGTACATAAAAAAAAAGCATATATACGGTCGAATTGAGAACCTCCTTCTTTTTTGAAGTCGGTTAAAAAATCTAATCGAGCACGATTTCAGAGCAGATTTTCTATGGGGGTATTAAGTGAACCTAAAAAAAGCTCTCATTCGATAATCTGACGATTTCGATGTGACGCAAACTCGTTACAATTATTTTAATGTGCAAAAAAAATTCGAACTTATATATGGGGCTCATATTTGGTGGAGGTACTTAACTGGGTACCAGGTACCTCCTGTACCTTAATCTGACGCGCTCGAGTAAATCCAAAAATCCCCTCTTGGGCTCCCTAGCTATAAATATAATTTTCAACCGAGCAAAGCTCGGTCAACCAGGTACTACTATTTAATACGTCAACATACAAGTACCTGGGTACATTGCCCAATACCCATGCGAACTAGATGTAACGATTAAAGCGATTCCGTCCACACACGGCTATATCGGCCATATACCAGAACCGACAGGAACCATTAGCCACTAACGGCCATTTAAACTGTCCCACATCCAAGGCTGAGACGTGTCGTGAGAGACGAGAAAAGCCGGACGCCTCTGACCAGCGCTAAGTAAATATGAAGCGGGCGATTAGTTGATAACTTCTCAATTTAAACTTGCGCAAGGGTTAATATATTCACCACACTTAACAAAGCCCTAATGGAATTTTGGTCGAGCTACTGTCGGCTGAGCCCTTCCTAACTCTGTGGTAATCCTGCTTATAATTGTAAACATCCTTAATTCGGTTCACACTGGTGATGACATACGAGTTTAAAACAATTTAGGCATTAAGTATTTCATCGGTACACTACATATCACGGCTTCTTGTTTTTGAAGGGCACAGCATCATCCGTTAAAATTTGTTCTAGGGATTGACAGTCTAACAGTCTGACAGACACGGAAGGATGTCCGTGATAGATAAACGACTGCTGACTGACCGTCCAACGAATTTCACCGTCCGTCAAACGTCCAACATTGAAATTACACGTCTTGTTTTGGCTGGGGACTTAGTAACCGATATTTCATTTCTTTCTTATATTTCTTAGAATTATTAGTGATACCTTCGACGTTACTAGGCGGTTATAACTTAATAATACGTTTTCATCGGCTTTGTTGCCGTCTATTAACATAGAAACTCCCTGCTCTACTAGAACACAGTTCTCAGAAACTTCAATATAACCAGTCCTTAACAAATAATATAAGCTTCATTCAATTAAATTTCTCTCCGTACCGAGCACAAAAAGGTTTATTCCACTTGCGAACTATAAATATGCACTTGCGCACCAACAGCAGGATAAAACACGGCAAAAGTTACTATTTGCTAGAAACACACAGTTTTGTTTATTGCGAAAGTTGGTCGACCCGCCGCGATTAGTTTCAGACTAATATGGTTTGCATGTTATAAAATATTAACTTGCACAGCGAATGTGAATAAGGTTAAGCGGCTGTGGGAGTTACCGCTTTGTTTCAGTTGGCAAGTTCAATAAACGGTCGGATACTGTTGCTACGCATGAGACGATCTCGATGTCAACTTTGCTAATATTTATGTAACGTTGATATTATGTTTGTGTAGGGATGTTCCTCGTTTGTAAGTGATAAAGTTTGCGCAGTTGTATTACTGGATGTCTAACCTAAACACTGGTAAATGTTTCATCTTAATATAGGTATAGGTACGGCTTACGACCTGAAACATAAATAATGATGTATTTTTAATGGAAATAAGGCAGCAACCGATTATGCAGCGCCACCCTTCCGATGCCACCCATAATAACTGCGACTAACCCAGAATAAGGCTTAATTTAGAGACTAGGATGGTTAGTATGGTGTTATTAGTCAGTTATATTTTAGTATTGTATTTTGCGAGAAAACATCTCGACGGCAGCAAAGAACATAAAGACATCTGCAATTTTGCCAAAATCGTTTTTTTGCATAATTCAACACAGAATTCTTTGTTTTATCTTGTGATATTTTTTTTTCTCGAAAAATGTTGTTTTTTACACCAATTTTTCAACGTACAAAAAGACATCTGCACTACTTATTTAAAATTCGACTAAGTACAAACGGACATATACCATTTGTCTTTATGTGCGTCGCGCGATGCGGCGGGCCAGCTGTCCTTACGAAAATAACCTGCGAAGTCTCGAGGCTCTTCAGCAAGAAAAAATGTCTGATGATGACTACTTGCAATTGGAATAATAAAATAATTGAAAATTGAATCCGGAAGTGACATTCAACCAAGTCACAAATGTAAAAAATATTTATACCTTTTTTTCTATCTTTGTTGGTATGTTTGTTACCCCATAACTTCGTGTTGGGTAAACCGATTTTGATGATTCTTTATTTCTTTGAAAGCTGGTACTTTGGGTGTGGGTCCCATACAGGTTTGAGCGACATCTGATGAGTAATTTTGAATTTACTTGAATAATGTGTAAGGATGTTTAGTAGTGTGTATTTATGGTTTTTTCCTAATAACTATTTATTGAGTGTTCAGATTTTTATGATTCTTTTTTTACTTGAAAACTGGTATTTGCATTGTAGTCTCATATAAGTTTGAGCGACATCTGACCAATAGTTTTTGAATTATCCTTAATAATTTTGTTGTTTGTATGTTACCTCATATCTTACTACTTAGAGTTCCGATTTTGATCATTCTTCTTTTAATCAAAAGCTGGAGCTTTAGGTTAGGTCCCGTAAAAATTTTAGTTCCGTCAGAATAGTAGTTTTTGAGATTCTTATGATATGTAGGTAGAAATAGGTAGTGAGGGAAAATATCGAAGAGTAACTATAACCATTCATAGTTATTTTCCTTGAAAGTATACTTTTTGTTACTTTATATTACAAATATAATTATTAAAAAGAATCACAAAACTTTTTTTTTATTAGACACCCTAAAACTCAAAATAGTTTAGGTATATCTGCAATTATCCAATAGCTTCAGCTTAAGAATGCCGAAGTAATGTGAGACAACTGCAGTATTTTAATGACAATCATAATTATATTTGTTGTTTTGATGAAATTGGTTATTTATGATCAATAACAATAAAAATCAATCATTAAATTAATAAAATAGTTAAAGAATAAATAATGATCGGGTCCCAAGTAGAGACGAATATATGGCAGTTGACTCAATTTGCTTGTTTTCTTGATCGAAGTAGAAAAAGACATCTAGCGTATTTTTAAAAATAAAAGAATTAGTGGTAATTTACCTATACCAAATAATAGTTAATATTGTAATAATTAACTATTCCAAAATTGATGAAGATATCATTGTAATTGTAGAAATTATACAATTTTTGCACTAAAAACGCTCTCCTGAAAACTAACGTTTTTGTAGATGACCGTTTGTTCTTTGCTGCCGTCGATCTTAAAACACGCCGCGAGGATTATTATTGATAACATTTTAAACCGCCGGGTGTAATTAAAACTTAGGAAGAATAATATGTATCTCAAAACGAAGTGAGCTGAGTTACATAACCGCGTTAATATGATGGTAAATGCAGAATCCTTAAAGATATAAGGAGCTACACCGTTTGTTAGGGAGCCGCTAATCGCGTTCATTGGCGCCATATTTCAGCCGGTCTCACCCGGGAGTTGTTGAGGCGGAGTGAGTTAAGTACGACTCAGTTACGGACTAAATGTGAGGTCTGGAATGTAAATACCTGAAGTAGGAACCTTATTGATTGTATAATAAAGTAAAAGCGATGTGGTCATAGCCTGGTTGTTAAGAATTCTGCCTCCTACTCTTGAGGTCCAGGTTTGGAATCCCAAAGTACGTTCTTCTGACTTTTCGGAACTATGTGCATTTTAAACAATGTCACTAACTTTAATAGTGAAGGAAAACACATTATGAGGAAACTTGCATGTCAGAGAGTTCGCAAAACTCAAAGGAGTATGAAATCCGCCAACCGTACTTGGACAGTGTGGTGGACTACAGCTTAAACCTCCTCATTCTGAGTAGAGAGACCCGTGCTCAATAGTGGGCCAAGATAAGTTGAGATAATAAAAAATGTAATAGTGATATAATTTGCAAATAAATTTTAGCACTTCAGAACTAGGTATACGGCATTACATATTATTTTTACTCTCTTTTTTATTTATTTCCGCGTGACTCCAAGTAATGCCAGATAAAATTTCACTATTTCTAGCTGATCCCCAAACTGGCGCCTTGCACTTTTATCTAGGCCCGATAAATTATGAAATGGAGGCAATAAATAATTCTTATTTAGCGTCAGGTACAAAGCGCGGCAATACTTCATCGTAGGGCACGAAAAGGCTCCGGACAATTCAGAAGTAAAATTCTTAGAGGTCCTTTTGCAGCAGGTAGGTTTCATTGAAAGCTGGCCTTAATTCACTCGTGTTCATTTGCGCGTTAAGCTCTGGTCGTATCATTAGGACGATATTAGCGTAGTGAGGTGAATCTGCAACTGAGCTAATTACTGAACCGTTTGTGCTAGGGTTATAGTTTATAGTTATAGTTATTAGTTGGTATAAAGTAATATTATTATGTACCACATGGGGTTTAAATTTTTAGAAATTTGTTTGTTGTTAAACTCTCAAAAGTCTCTGGAATCTATTATAATTATGTTTAATATTAAAAAGTAAACTAGAACTCATAATTATTTATTTCCTGTTTATATGTATCAATACACCTTATAAACGTCAAATATTTTACATGTAACATCGTTTAGCAACAATATAAGTAGGATTACATCACGTCCATTTATTAGCTGATTCTTGATAAGTTGTCTGTTAGGTAACTAAGTAAGTAAAACATAATAAAACGCGCAACAAGTTTCCGAACGTAAGATAAATGAACGCACGAACTACCGCGCAATAACCAGTTCTGTCTAACTTTCTTACGAGGATGAAACGATTACAGTGAAAATGTAACAAATATGGTGTATTATAATATACTAAAAATTATTATTATTTTGTTAATATTATTAGGCACTGATGATGATATATGACCTACTGCTGGAGCTATCTACAAGCCAAATTGTCGTATTCAGGCTATAAGACCGTATTTTAACTCTTTCTTCGTGTTTTACTTCCTACTACGAAAATTGAAAATATTCAAAATAAGGAAGTTATTGGTTTCATTTCTATTTTTGAAAATCGAGTTACATCGAGAAACGTCGAGACGTTTTTTGATTATTTTACGAGGATATTACTACTATGTCTATGGGGACTGAAATTTAAATCAACATTCTTCCCACCTCATTGGGAATCCAAGTCAGGAACCTTTGAACAGCAGTCTGGTTAGGTAACCATTACGCTCACGGGTCGTCAATATTTCAGTGTGATACTGTAATCTATAAAAGTATAAAGTAGTTGGTGAGTGCGGCGTGGGCAGCACGCAACAAGTTCTGCCACTGCGGCGGGAAATAAATGAGCGGAGTCGAGAGCGCTAGACTGAAACAACTTCTCATTCTCAGACTTCTGTCATTGCTAAGATACGGAAAACAATGTGTACCATGACTTTCTGTTTTAACCCTCGACGCAAAAATGTGTGTGTCTGTTGTTTATAAGTCTGCCTGTGGCAACGTAGTTCCTGAATAAATTGACTGATATTTGATTGAGATTTTTACCGAAGGTCAGTTCCCTTGGGATGGTTTTTAGCTATAATTTGGTAGAATTAGGTCTAGCAGTTAAAAGGGTCTCAGCTCTTTTCCAAAATAATAGCAGGCATTTTTTGGTACAAAATTGAATTTTAATTTGATGATCTTCATGAAGTATTCATTTTCATTCGTACCTAGATTCATTAGAAAGTGAATTCCTTAGAGGATAATCCAAATAGCTATTATTTCCCATACAGTTTCTGTATAATAACTATTAATAATTGATTTGTTCTTATTTTTTGTTACAAGTAAACAAAATGAATGAGGATTTTAAAATTACACGTACCTAAGCTAGTAAATGCTTATGTGTAATGATCATAAAGATGGACAGAAAGTAATGAAAAATCGACATCGATAACATCACTATGTCCAGAATAAACAATTAGCAGAAAACTAATCTTGAGACCCTTCGTTCATTCACCTGTATCGACTGAGTTGTAACAACGTCTTGAAAGTAACGATACAATGAACGACAACGTAAAAAAATCCCATTAAGCCCATTAAAAGTTGTCTGATACAGACAAACTTTCGAACAACCCAGTTCATACCGGGTACAGGCGGGAGCGAGCAAGGTTAATAAATGAACAGTCGAACAACTTGTACTCGTAACAACTAACTTGAGTACGACGCACTCAACAATACTTGTTGTACAATGAAAGATTCGTTTGTTTTGTCGTTAGTCACCAGTTTTACTTCTGAAAAATAAATAAGCGCGATGTGATTGCCACAAAATATCCCATTTTGTATTCTACATTGTGTATTCTTCGTGTACGTATTTTCCTCTTACAAGCCGCACTTAATGTTATAACACAAAAGAGACCAAAATTTCACGACGAATTTAAGCGTAAGTGGCTAATTTTGTTCACATTCACCGTTTCTTTAAAAATTGTTCCTGCCTATTATTATTTAAATATTTTTTGTGGCTATTACAAACGTAACGATAGCAATCTGGGTACAAAATTAAGGTAATAAGTATCTACTTATTTTATTTTTAGTTTTCTGTATAACAAGATTTACCTACAGTTATTACAAGTACATAGATACTTGTAACACTTAACACTTCTAATGGGCGTAGCAATGTTGCTTTTTAAAGTAAAATTCGAGAGATAATTCCTCAAAATTAACTAACTGAAATAAATTAAGACTATAATTTTAATCACATTAAAATTAAACCTTAAGATAAAAATCAGGAATATCAATAAAATAACTTTTGGAACTTAATTGGAAGTTATTAAAAATGAAATCAAAATTCAAATAAACAATATACATTTCAAAAATTGCGATCGTAAGGTTCATGAAGTGCCCACGCGTTGTCTTAACAATAGCATACAAGGAGTTCGTCGGTTTGGTCTACATAAATGCTGACGCCGCGCCGCCCAACTTGTCGAAGCTGTACGTACGGACGCCGACAAAGCCGTTTGGTTAGGATTTGCGTTTTGTGAATGCGAGCAGATCAGATCGATAGACGTGGCTTTTTATAACCAGTTTAAACTGATTCTCGTCGTATATAATAACACATTATATTTAGTATGAATCGCAAGAAATACGAGGAATTCCGCCATCTATTCAGGAGTCAAATCATACAACTGTTCACTGAGCACAAAATTCATTTTACTTATGTTACGGCCAAAGGATCTCAACAGCGTGTTTCACAAAGTTGTACAGCGCCATCTAGTTTCATACTACTGAAATTTCAACACGTTACAAACAGTACCTCATAGAAGTTAACTGTGTGAGCGAATTAATTGCATTTTAAATAGGTACATACTTAATTAGATAAATTCATTGAACTTTCCTTCGTACTTTTCGCAGGCTTAGGCAGTCCCCGACTGAAATTTTTATTTGCGATAAAATGTATTGAATGTTTATGATAATTAAACAACATAAATAAATATACTTTTAGTTTAATGAGCAAGTTGTTAGGCGTACTTAAAATTTTATTGATTCTATTTACAACAATAGTAATTTCATCGATCTGACCATTATTTATTTAAAACTTTATTAATAGTACATTACGATACGGTGCGTAAAGTTGCCCATTTTTGAACGGCGTGAAGTTAGCGCACGAGCGAAGCGAGTGCGATATACGCCGTTCAAAAATGCAACTTTACGAACGAGTATCGTATATTATTTTATAGCACGAGTGACATAAACCCGCTTTATTGTAGTTATAATAAATAAAAGTTATAATTTGATGCTTTAATTTCACAAAGATTTTTGAGTTGCGATGATGTTAATGTAATTTTATTGTGCGAAAGAGAATTACAAAGTGTTCGAAACATGAATAGACAGATAAAAAAATAACGACAAAGCCTCCTGAAAGGAATTATTACGAAGTTGTTAATGTTTATATTCAAGTTTTGTACAACATAAAACTGTATTTAGGAGAATCTCTAACCTATGTAAATTCTTGCATAACCCGTATTAAGCACTAGTTTAGTATACTGAACCAACAATTTGAGAAGATAATATAACTAATTATGAAATATTTTTTCGCTGATTTCACCAAACAGTGTCCTTTACCCTTTATGTGTACTTAGTACTTACCCATACTATGTTAACTAAGTAGGTTATTTGTTTACTCAATAATATTTCCCATTAAAATATGATAAAGTAACAGTTTTCACCAACAATTTCACACATGGGTTCCTACCTACAATACACAAAACATACTTCAACTGAATAAGTTTAAAAAGCAGTAAAGATAAATATGACTAAAGCACAGTATGGATAATTATAAGTGCAGGCTTACATGGTGACTATTTACTAACCTGTGGTGCGGATTTGACGCGGGTTTGCGTCACTCAATGTCATAAAGTACCCTCATGTTATATATTTTTTAATTTCTACCTTCGCGTTTGCGTCACTCAATGTCATAAAGTACCCTCATGTTATATATTTTTTAAATTCTACCTTCGCAATCGTCAATAATTTATTTTTGAACGGCGTGAAGTTGGCGTCATTTGCCATATAAAAATGAACTAGGTACTTACGCCACTGAAAACTGTGACTTAAATGCGGGTTTAAGTCACGCTGTGCTATAAAATATATTATTAAATCGATAATAACAAAACTAACATTTATTTACAAATATTCTCGTAAATATCACAAACGCACGTTAAACTATCACTACGCGTCCTGCGAGGTCAAGCGAGATAATCGCACTGATTTTTAATTTTATTCAAACAGAAAATAGGTAGGTATAACGCAAAAATAGCGCTTCAACGTAAGAATGAATATTAATATTAGTATTAGCCGAACAAAAATATATTCGAGCGCCATCTAGTTTCATACTACTGAAACAAACAAACCGTATCTCATAGAAGTTATCCTAATGTTTCATAGATGGCGTCAGTTCAACACGTTACAAACAGTACCTCATAGAAGTTATCCTAATGTTTCATAGATAACGTCAGTATGATGTTTTTAAAATCTCTTTATCTCGGGAACCGAGCTTTTCTCGACCTTTTTTCTTCCTGGGACCTTGATAAATCGATTCCTTGAGCCGAAAACCCCCTAATCTGTAACTTTCATGAAAATCTTTGCAGCCGTTTCCGAGATCGTGATTATATATAAATAAACTAGCTGTTGCCCGCGGCTCCGCCCGCGTGGAACTCAGTGTGTCACAAAGTTATTCCTGCGTTAATCCCGACCCCACACATATTAAGACACACTCCACACATCTTAAGAACAGTTGATTTTTTACTACGTTTTAGTCATACCGTACAAAAATCCGTTATGTAGATCTTGAGAAAATCGATAAAAAGACTTTAAGATATAAACGTCGGGGTTTTTTCATTCCAAACTATTATATTTTTAAACTACATTGGTAGTTTTTCATTCGGGTGCCAAAACATAAAGACCAGCTAAAGCGATGCTGACCCTCGAAAAAGCAACATAAAGTTGATCAAGAGAAAAAAAGCCGGTTCGATTCCCGATATATGTATAGATATCCCGATATATAGATATTAATGAGCTCGCGACTTCATTCGCTCATGGAAGCTTTTCCCGCGTAAATCTCGATCCCGCGGGGAGTCCGGAACAAAAAGTAGCTTATATAATGCTCCATAACCTCCTCTACCTCCCACTGAAAGTCCCATAAACATCTGAACCCACGACCTCATTCCCGGGTATGAGTTTTTACCGCGTGAATCCTAATCCTGCGGGAATTCAGGGATAAACAGTACCCTATATGTTGCTTCAAAACTTCCTCAATTTCCTAGTAAAGGTCGCATAAAAATTTAAGCCCGCAACTACGCGCAGGAGTTTATTCCGCGTAACTCCAGATCCCGCGGGATTTTCGGGAAGACAGACTTGTTAGTTTTATATTAATGTTTGTTTAGAAGCTATTTATACCCCATACGCGAAGAAGGGTTTCCCGCGTAAATTCCGATCCCGCGGGATTTCTGGGATAAAAAATATCCTATATGTTAATCTAAGTTGCCCTCTATGTGTGTGCCAAATTTCATGAAAATCGGTTCAATAGTTTTTGCGTCAAGGAGTAACAAACAAACAAACAAATACACAAACTTTCACATTTATAATATTAGTAGGATATACAAGAATTGCTCGTTTAAAGATATTAGATAGATGTATATTTAGCTCCGAGGGAGTTACCACGGCATAACCGCGGCTCCTTCATGACTGCAGTGCTGACCGCGCTGACGCGGCATTTCATATCGTGCAACAGTAGTCTTGTACCAGTAATTAACCGATAAACACATACTTTTTATTGTAATAATTTCATTCAAATAAATATAATTGTTTTTAAAAACATCATTTTCGTTCGCCCGAATTTAACTAGGGCTATGATAAAATTATTATAATATTATGTACGGTAACAATAGATAACAGGTTATTCAGCATCTCTAACTGGTAGGTACACTTAACTTTGACATTCATAATCTAGAGCTTCAACACAATGATTCGATTATTGCTTTTATGTAGTTGTAAGACTTTTAATTAAGAAAATATAGAAAAAAATATACTTCTCAGAAGCAGGGGGTACAACGAAATTCATAGTAACTTTATTAGCGCAGTTCATTAAGCCTTATTTTCTCCATTTTTCGGCGAAAAATCTTGTTTTCATTAAAAAGAGGTGCGTAGGACGCAATCTTAACTGTTGGCGGCCGTTTGCCCGCCGTAATGGACAGTAACTCCCCGAAGCTTTCTTCACAAATTGCGAATCCTCTGTTGGACCGAAGGCGGATAGTATTACATTTTATACGGCCCTCCGTGCTGAATTTAGTCCAGAAATTGTTTTAGCTTCGGCAACAAGTTGGTGTCCTATATCTTCCTCTATACATCGGTAATTGTATTGGAAGATTCAATTAAAACAATAGATTTTCTTGTAGGTCAGAGCACGTCGTATCGTTTGGCTTTTCACAATTTCCAACCAAAGTAAATATTCGAGTCAAAAAGGTAAAGCATTTTGCAAATGGCCCTTTCAGTTATTTATTTGTAATAGAAAATCACGAAATAATCATTTTTTAAGTAACAAGGAGAGCTGTTGTTTATCAGCAAACTGAACCAATACGAATATGTCAAATGTAAATAATGCTATGTCGTCAATGTGTATATCAGCATGTCAGCAATATCGACGTAGCATTTACATGGTTACGACCGCTGTTCGTTCGCAAAAAACGTCGCCGACCGTCCGCCAGTCGCCGCCGTACCGCCCATAAAACTAAAATGCTCATAGCCAGAACAACTGTGAGCCGTTGGGCCATCTAACCCAACTACCTTGTTGGGTCAAGCCGTAATGCAGTAACGACTTTACGTTCAATGAAATGAATTTGAATTGAGTTGATGTCCGTCCATTAACCCAAGCCTGGAGCGTTTGTAGCCCGGCGGCTTGTGCAGAGTTTGTATGGTCGACAGCGAGCGAGCTCGGTTGTTGCGAAGGGTTAACGCTAGTAGCAAAATTAGTTGAGCTATTCTTTACTTTGCGACGTAAAAACAGTCGGTCTCGGTTGTTATGATTAGCGTAAGGTTACGTCTGAGTCATTCGGATGGCATGAAACATTTAACATTCGGGTAAGCGTGTAAGGCAGAGAATATTTGTAGCTAATGGCCTGTACAACAATCCGCACTGGAGCAGCGTGATAGAGCACGCCGAGGGAGCCCCGTCAGTTACGAAGAGAAATTGATGCTATCAATAAATAATGATATAATGCTAATTAATAGCGCGTTGCGAATTTGCGTAGCGTTCTTGTTCAGCACATTTAAACCACACTCGGTATAGTAATCCAATAGACAAATACGAAGACAAATCGACACTTGACTTTACCTATAATGTTGGTTGCAATTTGTTACACTATAAAAATAAACCATACCACAAATTAAAATTTAATTAAAATGATTTTTTTAAGATAAACGAAATAAAAAGTAAGACCACAGTTATATGCACTATGATACCTATAGTTCACAATTCAAAAGCACTTTCATTCACGATAGCTCACTGTGTGAAATATTATGAGGAGTGCATCTGAGCAAGATTAAATCAGTTCGTCCGATGATAAACCGCTGCCGCGGCGAAATGTGAGAGCGCGCTGCGGTTTCTACATATCGAATCGAGAACAAAGTTGAACAAAGGTCCAATATCCTCCAGCTACCAACTCGGGCTATGCAAATGTTTGCCGGCCCAAAGTGCGGGCTAGTTTGAAATTCAACAACGCTCGTTGACCCCGATGTAGCTGGTGAATTGATATGGGCGCCTTGATGGATTTAGTTTCGGACCTGCGTCCACCGACTACCCCGTTGCGTTCAACAGGACCTTAATGTTCCGATCTGGTGGATTAAAAACTTTGGCTACTCAATGGATAATTGTGTTAATATTTAGATATATGATTAAAATTAATAGTTCCGAATGTCGTCATCATATTAGAATATGATTTAATTTTAGTTTTAAGAATGCTTGGCCTCAGATTGGCCTCAAGCGTCAAATCAAAACCAGTGAATAACCCCCTTATAAAAAAATATTCTTAATTTTTTCTAAAAACCTTTGCTTCATTGGGAACCTACTATAGAATACGAGCAAACGAATAATATGTTACACCTACACACAAGCGTAGAAATTAACCATGTTTATTCCAGCGTGTGTTTACCGCGATAAAAGCTTCTGTAGCAGGCTTAACACAAACCATTAACGTCACACAACAAACAAACCGTGCCGTGGTGTTGTGTGTGCCGCGTAGTGTTTGTGTGTGCGCAAGCCGTGAATAAATCGAGCTGGATCTAAATTTATGTGTACTTGCTGAAGCTTAGTTTTATGATTGATATGATTGATATGAGTATTATTAGTTTCATGTATAAAGCATAGGGTAAAATTAAGCTCGGTGAGTATCTTATGTACTTAACAATTAGGATTGTTGTAGGAGGTTTATTGCAGAGGTTTGTTTTTCCTTTCGCCTTTTCTCCTCTTCGATGATAAAGCACCTTTTGGAAACTTGGCTATTTAACTGGGCATAATATTATTATGTACAGCAACATTCTGTACCTAACACCTTCTGTTTCTGAATATGTTTAGAGAAATCAATTTACAGAAGCAATACATTTTTAACCGACTTCAAAAAAGAAGGAGGTTCTCAATTCGACCGTATATAGGTATGCTTTTTTTTTATGTACGTTCAGCGATTATTTCGTCGTTTATGGGCCGATTTTGATAATTATTCTTTTTTTGTTGTAAAGTAGATATGCGCAGTGGGGTCCCCTGATAAGGAAACCAGGATCTGATGATGGCATCTCAGAGAAATCGAGGGGAACTTTCGAAAATTGTATGGACAACTAGTGCGTTTGTTTATGTTATCATAAGTACATTAAAGCGCTACCATTTCATGAAGATCTGGAGTCGATTTGATGAAGCCGAAAGACAGTCGAGGGAACTCCTCAACGATTTACTGCAGTTATCTAGTGTTTGGGCTTCATTAATTTGTAGTGACGAGAACTTTACACTTACATGTTGAATTGAGCGCCATCTGGCGAGTAGTTTTTGAGTTATCTCTACTTATCAAGATTGAAGTCGGTTATTTTTTTTGTAAAAAGCAATTATCAGTCATACAAGATACAAGAGGATTGTCGTTATGTTCAGTAGTAGCAAACGAGGAAGCATGTCGAGTAGGTCAAGCCAGGTCAAAGCGCAAACACTAAGGAGCCGGTGAGGTCGCCTGGCCCCGGCGCTTCGTTATCAGACGGCTCGACACTTTCTTTGTCAGTGTCCACATCTCCCGCTCCAGACTTTTTAATTTTGTTTAAGGGCCGACCGTCAGATTCGTTTCCAGGTCGCAGACAAACTGAAGCTTCGGAGTTCAGAACTGTAGATACGTGTAGGTATGAGTATTGGGATAGCAAAGATTTTACTATATGTTTTACCAATTTTTTCTTAAAATACCTACACACATCAAAAGTGTCTAGGGATCAAGCATTTTTATGCGGATTTCTTGAGATTGAGATGTGGCTTTGTAATAAATTTATGATTTTATAAATTTATATGGATCCTTTTTGGTGCATTTCATAATTTGAATCAGGAACTGTCGTCAATCAAATTCGAGTAAAAGATGAAAATCAGCTGTCAATATTTTCCCTATAAAAACATACAACGCATTGAAGACATTATTAGTGCTACTGTTTCCCTACTACTGATTAAAACCAACGTTATTATGGAGCGGCGACGTCATTTAAGCAGGGAAGAAATGCTCAGAGCCGTGGGAATGATAGAAGCTGGTTCCCGGCAACGTACTGTGGCTTTAGCTCTGAATACAAGTCAGAGTGTTATCAGTCGACTTTGGACACGTTACCGAAGCACTGGTACCGTGGCTGAGCGCCATGGAGGACGGTATCGCTGCACCACACGGAGACAAGACCGATACATTCAAATCTTAACTCGAAGAGCTCCAACAATAACCGCCATGATGTTAGCCGTGAGGCTTCATCACTCTTCAGGGAACTTAATTAGCGACCAAACAGTCAGAAACCGCTTGCATGAAGTGAACCTTCATTCCCGAAGACCGCTACGGGTACCACCTATAGCAATGCACAATCGTAGGATTCGATATCAATGGGCTCTTGAACACAGAAATTGGGCAGAAGAACAATGGCGTTTCGTGTGCTTTTCTGATGAGTCTCGTTTTGGTATGAGACCGGATACAAGACGTATACGACACTGGAGAACCCCTGGACGCCAACAGCGATTAAAATCCTGCCAGGAAGTCCATCCTTATAGTGGTGGAACCATCATGGTATGGGCGGGTATTTGGATCGGCGGAAGAACTGAGTTGATTTGGATCAGAGGCAACCTCAACGCTCAAATTTATGCTGAGACGATTGTATCAGACGTCATCGTTCCTCTACAAGTGCAAATCGGTCCCTTATTTCAGTTAATGCATGATAATGCACGACCGCACACCGCAAGAGTTGTAAGACAGACTCTCGCCGCAGCTAACATCAATGTCCTGCCCTGGCCTGCTCAGTCGCCAGACTTGAACCCGATTGAGCATGCATGGGATATGCTACAGAGAAGAGCTCTGCCGAATATGGAGGGTATCCAGTGGCAAGAAGACCTTTTTTTGTTGTTGCAACGAACATGGGCGGCCATTCCACAGCGTGATTTGGATGAACTCATTTTGAGTATGCCAAACCGATGTTCTTGTGTTGTTAGTGTTCGCGGTAGAAACACGGATTATTAATTGTTTAAGTTACCCAATAAAATTTTAAAGAAAACTGTTATTTCAGTCTTTTTTTCGAACTTTAATGTTAGTGGTTCAAATGTCAAAAATCCCTTTATTAGGAAAATGGCAAATTTCTTTATTAATGCAAAGGTGACTTGGTTTATCGTTACTGTGACAAACGAAAACACTTTATTTGATAAATCCTTAAAGAAAATTTTAATTAATATCAATCAGGAGAAAAGTTATTGCAAAAATATATGTTGATCCCTAGACACTTTTGATGTGTGTACTTTGATTTTATCCTTATAAAACTGATTCAAAGACTTGAAATGAAAGTTAACCTTTAACTATGGACGTGCGGTCTCACAGGCCGCTTGCAGTTTGCGATTCTCATGCCCCTCTCCTCCCGCGTATCCCACGCGTATGCCGGCCTCAGTAGCTTCGGTTTTAGTGGCGAAACGACCGTTGAGAGTGAAGGTAACGTCGCTGGCTGAATGTTGCGTAAGTAATTTCGCTTTGTATTTTGAGTGCGGCCTGTGAGACCGCGCATCCACGTTTGTGTTATAAATTAACGCTGACGGTGATTTTGTTTGTTTTAGAGTTTGTAAATTAAAATGTCAAAAATCGATCAACCAACGACTGCCAACAAATAACAACCAATAAAACGAAAGACGACTCACTCGTGTGTAGGCTGTAAGCAGCCAATATGCCTACAATGTTCTAAGCCGTTATGCAAAGACTGCCAATAAATATGACCAAGTTGGGCCCTTGTCGAAATTTTTATGTTTAGTTTTGAGAAGATTATGATAAGATTTTTATGTTCTTTGTTCCTTATATTTTATTGTAAAAGAAGTTGAACTGATTAAAAAAGTCATTTTCCTGTGTTGATATACCTATAAAGTGATCTCAAGCTAAAAAGTCTGAAAAGTGCCTTTGATTGTTATATCGTTAGATTTAGTTTAAAATAAATATATTTTTCATTAAAATCACATCTTTTATTTATTTTTAGTAACTCTTGCAAGGGATAAAAACAAAAAATTATACAATACTTACTCATCAAGATAGAAACCAGCCCGTAAATATAGCGGTCTGTGAGGCCGCACCTCCATAGTAGTGTAACAAAAATGGAACGCCCATAGTTAAAGGTTAAACTAATAAAGAACATCACATCAGAAATAGACGATACGTCTCGAGCAGACGTGACTCAAATTAAGTTCTTGCGAGTTGTTCAAACACATTAATTTTCATATGAAAAGTTTGTGGGACGGCATCAAAATAACCTACAATAAATAAGTCCTAATTGAACCTTCTTCAAAGCGAAATGCAAAATGAAATAATTTGTAAATCATTCAGGGCTCTTTATTTATAACCTTTGCCTTTCGGTCAAACTCAATGGATGTTTTCCTGCATTCATTTTTTATTCGCTTCGAGCCGAAATTCACGCGCCATTAATCTTATTCAGGCATCAGATCCCCTATAAAGATTCCGCATTCAAAAACAGCCTGAGATACAATCGGATCGGAACGCACCAATATCTTTGATTAATTGAACGGTCGATCACGAGTTCACGAGCCCGACTCTGCTAATTTATAAATGCTTCAATTTCCTCGTTTTGAAATGGACGTGTTTTTGACAAAATGTAGTATGCAAAATATCAGGTATTCGAGAAGTTTTTTTTTAATGGTTATTGTCGCGCGCGTACGAAGGAGGGCTGGTCGCTGGTGGTGGATGCGAGTAAAAAAATACCAAAATCCGGAGGGAAGACTGAACTTTTATTATTGATTGATTTGATGATACAATACACGAGTCGCTAATATACTTAATATAGTGTAGTGAGATACTGAGATCCGTTCCGACCCGGGGATCCGAGATCAGATTCGGTATTCTCAATGTCGATATCGAATGATCCACTAATAGCTCGGTAATCCGTAACTAAATATACAAGGATATCAACGTCGTATCGAATATCGATGTCGAATGAATAACAGGGTTGCCAACTCAATACAACTGGTGGGTGCTAAAATGATATGTTAAAAAGTGCTAGATTATTATGAATTACCAAAAAAAGTGCTAATTTTATTGAACATGAAAGAAAATTATATAAATAATGTACAATGAGTTAATTTCACCACATTTTGTACGTTGCACACCCCCCCCCCCCCCCCGTGGTTCAATACGAACCTCATACACATTTATGTTTATATGCCGCCCCGCCTGGGTCCATTTGGCCTGAATTTGCCGCCCCCCCAAGGGTGCCGCCCGCGTGCGCCGCACGCCTTGCACGCCCGGTTACGACGCCCCTGGCTAAGATGATCAATCGGCAATACTGTAGTGTATCAGCAACAAACATTGGCAACAGAGCTTCAGCATGATGTACTTCAGGTTTTCCAACTGTACGTATCAACTTTTATTGCCTTGCTCGAACAAAACGGTTTATGTGTAGGTATCTATGTTTTTTAGATTCCGAATATCGCTTAATTGCAAATATTTTCGCATTAATTTCTGTTTTGCAGAATAAACACATTGCTTTCGAAGTATTTCCCAGCACAGGTCTTTTTGTATTTTGGATCTAGCTCCCACTCTTTTCTGTAAGTTTGGATATAAACTTTTTTTCTTAAAGGACTATCCATTTTCACTACAACTTACAACTTATAACTTATTGATTCGTTTTAACGTAAAAAGCACTGAATGTTAGGCAACTAATATTGTAACTTTCATCACTTGAACCAGAAACAGTATACGGGGAATCCCTTACTCAAGCGTGTTGCTCTACACTTTATAAAACTAAAGTGTTTTAATACAGTCGGCTTGGTTTGCTACACTATATACATGAACAAAATATAAAACTAAAATTCTTTGTTATTGCCCGCGTGGATACGTTATATTTTTCGCGGAAAATAAGATAAGAATCAGCATGAAGTCTATTTTGTGCTAGATTTAGTGCTAGGTGCTGTAAGCTGATGTTTTGTGTTGGAGATATAAAAATAGTGCTAAATCTAGCACCGAAAGTGCTAAGTTAAGTTGGCAACACTGATGAATAACAAAATTAAATGCACTTGTTTATACAAACTACGCGGTACAATCGTTAGCGTGATTCAGCTTCTGTACAGCGCCATCTCTTAAACGTGAGTTGAACTAAATTGTCTTCTCGCTTTTTAATGAACGAATAGGTAGTTTGTGCCTGCACTTTGCGATGCTCGGAATAGCTTTTTGAATTCCTTTAAGAATAAGGACTTTTCGTAAAATCTATCATTTCGCCTGGTGCCATCCGATAAAATTGCATTACGCAATTTTGCTATTTAAGTCTTGTTCAGTAATCGCCACACCTCGAGTGGTTAGCACTTAGCCACTTACCTACATATTTCTGGACGAGCCGGATAGATCTGTTTCAGAAAAAGCGCCTTATCTATACTATAATAAAACTGTAGGAGCACGTGTTCTGTACATTGAATATTTTTTTGAAATTTCGACTAAGGGGCACTTACATATCGAGATAGAACTCAAAATTATTTTTTTTTATTTATTGTCTGTCTGTCTGTCTGTCTGTCTGACCGATCATCACGCTTAAACCACTGGATGGATTTCATTGAAACTTGGTAAAGTTATTACCTATATACTGGTGTCTATTATAGGCTACTTTTTTTTTCGAATAATATTTAGGTTCCCTAGGGATAGGTGACTAAAGTTTGTATGGAATTTTTTTATAACGTCGTCCGATTTACTTCAAATTTGCAACAAAGGGTTATCACTTAAATTAATAGAATACGTGTTTCTCAGTTTTTCGATATTTTGTAAGGAAAAGAAAAAAAAAACAAAAGAATGCGGGAATTTGTAAATTTTTAAGGTAACTTTCTGACTAAACTGAAAATGATTTTAACCCCATGTTTAAAAATTATTACAGTGAAATAAGTAATTTTCAATGTAAAATCAGTATTTAAAAAATAGCCAGCAAAGGATGCAAAAATGGGGATAAAGTTGGTACAATTAGAGGTGCAGTGTTTATTCGAGTTGACTTAAGTTTTGTCATTTTTGTTGCGGGCTTAGATTTTTGTGAGACTTTCACTGAGAGATAGAGAAGGTTCTGGAGCAAAACATAGGCCACTTATTATCCTGGAATTCCAGCGGAATCAGGATTCACGCTGGAAAAACTACTATGCGCGAAGGTGCGAGTTTCATTTTTATAGGACTTTCACTGGGAGGCAGTTTTGGAGCAATATACAGGATAATTTTATCCCGGAATTCCGTGGAATCCTTATTCACGCGGGAAAAACTCATATTCGGGAAATAGGTCGCGGGTTCAGATATTTATGGGACTTTCAGTGGAAGGTAGAGAAGGTTATGGAGCAGTATATACCTAGGCTACTTTTTGTTCCGGACTTCCCGCGAGATCGAGATTTACACGGGAAAAACTCCCTCCACTCAACTGCTCTGTAGAAGTTGTGAAAAAATTCATTAAACATTTTCGCGCGCCAAAAATACTCGCACAATGCGAATTCTGTGGCATCCTACTAATATTATAAATGTGAAGATTTGTATGTTTGGTCCTCAATCACGAAAAAACGGATGAATGGATTTGGATGAAATTTGGTACACGGATAGTTTATAACCCAGAATAACACAGGACACTTTTTATCCCGGAAATCCCGCGGGATCCGATTTTACGCGGGAAAAACTTCGACGAGTATGGGTATAGCTTCATAACAAACATATTAATATAAAAGTAACAAGGCTGTCTTTCCGAAAATCCCGCGGGATCGGGAGCTTATCCCGAAATTCCTACGGGAGCGAGACCTACGCGGCTGTTACTTACGGGTCCCGAAGCGAAGCGAGGGCGGTTCGCTAGTTAATTAATATACCTTAAAACTATGCCATTTTAATAGCCGACAAATGAGCAGTAACTCCGAAGGCATCATCGACATGCATGGAAGGCAGGTCTTTGTGTGAAAAGGAGATATATTCAGGGCAATTGGGGCAAAATATTAATTTACCAATTCTAGTTGATTCGATATACTACCCCACGCTTACCACTTGATTATAATGATCATTTACGCAATCAATCGATAAATGCTTCAACGTTCATTTACTCACATTCAACTTTCAAGTACAATTGATATAATAGTCTAGAGCCTTCTCTGTAGAAGGGTCCAATTCTTGTATTGAATTATAATTAACTAGAGAACCGCCCGCGCTTCGCTTCGGGACCCGTAGGTAACACCCGCGTAGGTCCCGCTCCCGTAGGAATTTAGGCTAAAAAGTAGCCTACTACTCGCTCTCTTCACTCCACCCTGTCAGAGATGTGTGGAGCCCTCGGGACAGTTAGTTCCCCTTTGGGGATGTCTCTCGCGGCCCGTTAAAACGGGCCAGTCCTTGGGTTGGGCCCTAAGGCCCTTGGTTGTCCATCTGTGGTTAACCAATAGGTCAAGTCCGGTGAGTGGTGACCTTTTTACAGGCCACAGAGTCTTAAACGGGATGGGGTTCATCTTCGCGCCGCCCAGGCGATCGAGCCCCTACCGGGTGAATCCCGCTGGTGGGAAGCCCAGCAGGAGCCGATCAGCGTCGGGCGACGACTTACGAAGCCCCAGTATCAGTCAGTGCTAGGCCCGTCCCGCGCAACCAGCAAGTCGCGCGGGAAGGCCCAGCGGTCCGGTGGACGGGTGTGGAGCGGCGCCAGGTCCTACAGATGCGGGAACCGCGACGCGTCGACACGCCCGAACATGTTGCGTGCCAATCGCTCGATGAAGTCGTCCAGGCTCTCGACTCGAAGGTCCCTCTGGATGACGGCGTTCCTGACGTACCTCGGCGCACCAGTCAGCCGGCGGAGCGCAATCGCCTGAACTGCGCGCATCCTCTTGCGCTGCGGTTCGCTGGCGAGCGCGTACCACGCCGTTGCCGCGTACGTGAGGCGGGGTCTGATGTAGGTCTTGTAGACCCCGAGCTTCAGTCCGAGAGGGAGGCTCGAGGAGAGCACTGGTTTCTGCCATCGCACTTCTGGAATTCGCGACGGCTTTCGTAACCTGTGGCTTCATCGAGAGTCTTCCGTCGATTTTGCCCAAGTATTTGGGCTGTGGGACCCATTGGATATCTTGTCCATGAAGCTCCAGAGTAGGGTCCCGCCTGTTGAGGTATCCTCCTATGTTCACAGCCGGCGTCTTCCCGACATTCACCGACAGTCTCCACGCGGCGAGCCATTCGGGGAGGGCATCAAGCGCACGCTGCATCTTGACAATGGCGTGGGTTCTATTCAGCGACGTGGTGATGTACGCCACGTCATCGGCATACAGGGCAAGCGACGCCCCCCCTGCCGCCGGGATGTCGTCGGTGTAGCAGGCGTAGCAGACCGGGGACAGGTAACTCCCTTGCGGGACGCCGGCTGCGATCGGACGCTCGGTGGATTCGGCGTCTTCAACCACTACTCTGAAGCTTCTATTTTCGAGGAAACTGGAGATCATCTTAACGGCACTCCGGGGCGCCGACGGCTGCGAGATCTTGTAGAGAAAGCCGTCGTGCCAAACACGGTCGAACGCCTTTTCCATGTCGAGGAATACTGCACACACGCGTTCTCTCTTATTCAGAGCTGCGGTAACGGTGTGCAACACACTCGACAGTGTAGCCGTGCTGTTCAGCGGCATCAAAAAGTAGCCTTCCACTTCTGTTAGCAGCTAGGCTATTCCATCCCGGATGCTTGCAGTTCCAGTCGCCCGCGCCCACCACCGGTGTCGGCGAGTCCAGCAACTTGCGGACATCAGCCAACAGGATAGTGCCAGCGGGCGGGCGGTACACTGAACACAGCCGGAGCGGGGAGTTCTCGAGGCAGAGCTAAAGTAGCCTATTACATTTGCCTATGACTTAAGTAAATTACATGTAGTATTTGATAGCGTAATTCAGAACTTGCAAATGAATTTTGTTAACGCCATCTATTGGCAACTCCGAAAATAAATACCTAGTAACTAACAAAACATCGATCTTCCCATGGGAATGGGATGTTTTTCCGCGGTAAAAAGTAGCCTACGTCACTCTCCACCCTCCTAACTATCCCCACACACATAAACCTTACCATATAATAGCTTTGTTGCGACGTGAAAGCGTCACAAACAAACAAACAAACAAACAAACAAACAAACAAACAAACAAACACACTTTCACATTTATAATATTAGTAAGGATAGTTTACGCTGATTTAGCTTAGCATTATGAATCATAAGAGCACTTAAACCATACAAAGGCTATGATCGGATTAAATTATGTTAATAATCGACAGCCGAATAGACTATTTTAGTATCAAACCAGGTGGCTTGTTTGTCAGTTTGGTAGCTATTTATATAATGAGTGGATTGAACATTACACACCTGCTAGCATGAAACGGGTAGTATGGATTCGAGTCCTGCGGGGTGGCGTGTAAATAGCCTCTCCGTTAGTGGGTTATACAGCCGTTAAATTAATTTGACCAACACTTGATCGCGATGTATGAAAAGATAAATTGTGCAACCGAATCCTATAGAGAAAAGCGCTATGCAGGAAAGAATTAAGCAATTATCCATGTACTAACTTCAACGCTACCACGATCATCAACGGACAATCAAATCGGACGCCGGTATATATCTTACTCAATCTGAAGCCTTAAAGCCCTATTTTTATTACCAACAACAACTAACAGGACTATCATCCACAGTCCCTGTCTATAAGTGTCTAAGTCTTCTTACTTACTAACAGACTAACCAACAAATGTTCTAACACTATCTGCTATCTGAACTAGGTAACCATAGTCCCTATTTAAGTGTTATTCTGTGTCGATCACCCATTGGTGGCAGCGAAAGGGTGCTGCTGCGCACTCATTTGTTTAACTTTAATTGTTTGACATAAACCTACGGCATGTTTCTACGTCACGACACGATGTTGCAGTTTATTTCGAGAGCTTACATTATAAAGGTGTGTGCTGTGTGTTGTTGCAGACAGGCGCTGGCGAACGGCACGCTGTGGCTGGGCGCGTTCGGCGCGGCGCAGTACCGCAGCGACGTGCACGCGGCCGTGTACCGCTGCCGCGCCGCCGCCGCCGTCGGCGCCGTGCTCTCAAGAGACATGCGCCTCGAGGCCGGTCAGTACCAATACTGTATTATAGCTTTAATTATGTTACTAGGTATAGCTTCTGTTCGGTTCGATTATTGTGCCAATAAATTACTTTCACTACACCACCAACTGGCTCAACGTCTGATTGGAAACTGAACCGCCTACAGCTTCTATCGAAAAGTGTTTGGACTGAATTCGAAAAACTTAATTTAGGTTGTTAATTAAGTTCATTTCGTTCATTTCTTTTATTTCGTTTGGGAGTGGGACCAAAACACCTGCTTTATTGTTGTGTATCGTGAGTCTCAAGAAAATTCAAACGAACAATGTTTACCTTACCAGTTATAAGCGTTTGTCAAGTGTCTTTCTGTTTAAAGTTTCCTCCTGCCACCGCAAACTCTGCTACCGTGATTCATGCAATTGGGTTGAAATATCAGTATAGAGAATAAAAATCGTGATTAGTTTCCTCGTTACAGTTATAATTCGTAATGTCCGCGGTCACAATAATAAAGTAAAAGCAAATTCATTGTGACTTACGTCACCAAAACTTTTTTGTAGGTAGTATAATTTTGTTGCGATCAAAAAATCTTATTTCGTGTTTCTATTTTGCCATCTTATCAATTATTCTTATTTCTCCCTTTTGCCATTTGCTTCATGGAAAATCTCCAAAGATAAAACGTCAGTAATCCTCTTAAGTCAATTGCTCGAATTTGCGCCAGATCAGATCAGTCTTCGCTTTTTGCCGTGATAACATCTCAATGGCCAAAGAGTAATTGTAATGTAAATATTGATTTGATGCGACCTTTTGTACGTTGTATTATTTGTAAGTACATTTTATACTTACGTAATTATACGACAGGCAATTTAAAACAAGTTGTGGATAAAATTCATCATATTTATATATTGTATACAATAACAACTGTAGGTAGGTACATACCTATGCAGCGAAACGATGGCACTCGTAATGCAAAACGTTAAAATGGAATAATGTCTCAACAATATTATTTATTTTAAACGTTACCTCATTTAAATAGCTGTACATTTAAAATAAAATAATATAGTAAAAGTAATCATAAGAATTTTTAATGTATTCTGTGGCTTAGCAAGTGCGCCGCGATAGCCTAGTGGTTTCTACTCTAATTATAATTATAATTTTATCATCACTAAACGTGCTTATTAAAATTTAATTATGACACGCTGAAGGAAAATATCACGAAAAAACCTGTTCGCCTGAGACTTCACCATGATGTTCTCAAAAGTGTGTGATGCCTGATAATCCGCACTTCATTAACGGGGTGGACTATAGCATATACCCATCACATTGTGACAGGTAACTTGTACCTAGCCCAGCAGTGGGATAGATAAGGCTTTCGACGATGGCAAGCGAGTTGCGGCATTGATCGCTGATACTCACGTTCGTCCCTCTGCACTTGTTTAGTCTGTGGATGTCCGATCAAGAGCGGGGCCTATCCGCGCTTCCATTAGACCCTTTCACCGTGAAAGCTCCGTCAGCCCGCGTTACTAAAATTTATCCCGAACAATATTAAAATGTGATAAACAGGCTCAGTTAATGGATCGAATTAACGTTGATAAAGTAACCGGAAGTTCCTGGAAGCTCTTATTTTTTTGATACCCTTCGAAAATTTGTTTGAATAATTTATGTGGAATAAGTTAAAAATAAATAGAAAGAATAATTATATTTTGACTCAATTTTATATCTAAATCTATTGCATAATCTGAACTTGTTTAACGTGTTGGACTATGGACCTGTAACCCTCACATTGTGAAAGCAGACCTGAGCCAAGCGGTAAAATAATCATGGGCTGCGTTGAATAAATGAAAAAAAACTTACAATATCGCAATCACTGACATATTACATCTGTAGTTTGAAGCGCTATAAGCCACGGAATAAATAAATAAACGAAATTCAATATTCCGCACAATTAGGCCTTAGCTAAGCGAGCGTTTGAATAAAGTACATAATTATCTGTGGCATGGCAGTAGTTCGATAATGTATAGACAAAAATATATTTAGCATTTCTTCTTCTACATCTTTATCTTCTTCGGAGAACAGGAAAGCCATTGATCATGACTAAAATAGTAAGACAGATGTCGTCAAAACTTAAAACACTTGTACCAATTTTTACTGGAGCAGCATTGCATTGAATGCGCTAGGGCTTCTGGGTTGCGGAAAGACACGTGCCCCGTAGTAAGCCATTAATAGGTTGGAGTGAATGTCTATAATTTAGTACATAATCCACTGACTATATTTTTAGAGAAGTTGGTAATTTCTAATACATCTTGCCAACCGGATTAACTATCCTAATCCCCATTTGAGTCTTATTCGGTGTCGGTCTTAGTTGTCATGGGCGGCTGTGGGCGTAGTGCTGCCTGCTCACTTACTACCTTAATTTCATAAAGAGACAAGAAATAGAACACGTCATGTGTATTATGGCTAAATACCTAATCCTGCACGACAATAATACGATGTATTATTTATTAATTTAATATTATAATATTCAGCAAAAATAACCAAAATGATCGGGACAGAAGCCAGTACCGCATACTTACATCCGATTATATCTCCCAAACGAATCGAATAAACGTTGATGTACGGTTTGTCGCCTCGCTGGCAAAAAGCGGAACGTGACGAGTTCAAAAGTCCCGTCCTGAATTCTGAACCTTACTCCGTCAGAATACAGGTGGTGTTGTATCATTACTAGGCTCGCGTTATATGCCGAAAGGTTCGTGACTTGAATTCTAAGTTACAGAAAAGTCCACGCGAAAAATTGAATTGTGTACTTCGGGCCATCGCATTAATGCGAGTTTGCCAGTTCGGTATAATTTAATAGAGCACAAGATAAGGATTGGACGCCGGACCGCAACGACTTAAATATATAAAAGGGATTTCATTGTATTTTTTTAATAAACTGAAGCCTTAAGAAAAGTAAAATATAATTCAACGATTTAAAAAATAAAGTAGGTACCAACCTAGAATCTGCACATCTTTGTACGTATAGTTTTTATAAAGTACCTAATATACTGTACGTTTGGGTCAAATCTTCCAAGATGAATTAGAAAGTAATCTTACTGTGTGTCTTAAAATAATCATACTTAATGTGGAATTTTATTGACTACGGAAATTTCGTACAATGACAAGAATGATTAAATAAGCACTGGTAATGCTGTGGGTAAAAACGTGTATTTAGATTTTAATAAAATAACGAGTAGTAGTAAGTTGGTATATTTTGAAGATACTCTTACTTTTGAAACAGTTGAACAGTTTCGCTAGAGTCGGGTAGGACTTTAATCTCGTGTCCTTTATCGGCCGCGCAGTCAAACCCACTCATCCGTTGTACCCAACACTGCCTTTTACACATTCATGGTTTTAATGGAATTTAGGGCTTCTCATGTGCCAGTATTTTGCCACGACCTTATGATGTTATTTCATGTGCGATAATTTCTGGGAATGTCAGTTTGAAGCTGAACTTCATTAGAAATATTCACGTGGAATTTGGCGGTAGACAAGGGTGTCGTAATAATAGGCAATGGATAGGCAATGGTGGAAACTTTTAATTGGCCTTAGATTATTATTCATTGTTTTAGCTCTAAGTTTCATATAGCTGTAAATTTCTTTGGGAATAAATAAATAATAAATAAACTGGCCCCTGCTTGGAGTGCTTGGTGGTAGCACTGAGGCTCTGGCTAGTTGCCTCCGTCTTGCTCGAATAACTATCCAAAAGACTTGTCGTATTCTGACGGGAGCTTGGCAGCCATTACTATGTTCCTCCCCTCGTCCTTTGGCGTCAGCCAGCATAGCATCAGTGATTATTTTGGTTCTTACTGATGTTCATGAGAAACGGTGACCAGTAACTAAGTATACTCGTAAATTGTCTCGTTAAATTAAAAAAGCACCTACTTAGCAAAATTTGTATTGTATGTTTTTTGTTTAGCTACATAATAACATATAAACATTAACACGCTTATACGATTCCTGTTTATCCGTTTTCCTCTCCTAAAGGGATTCCTTTTAATATAATTAATTCCTACTACAGAGATCCCTTCCATGTCGTTTATTGGAAATTCAATTAGAGGGAAAAGAATAATTTGTGTGATTCAGTGGATCCAGAAAATTCATTAGGCGTACCCTTTGCGACGGCGTGCGTCGGCCGCTGGGAAAACTAATACTTACAGATTTTTTGACATTGATAAAAAGCGAAAGGTAATGAAAGCGCACACCCTCGGGAGATACTGGCTGATCGGTCCGAGCCTCGCTCACATCATGAATTCCCCATCCGACCTTCCTAATATTACTCGTGGATGAAATCGCACGTCTAAAAACAACGGTTACTTTTTAGAAATAAAGTCGAAATTTCCTCGGAGAGTGCTCCAGCGTCAAGCACTCGACCCCGTCTATTGACGTTTGGGAAAGCGTAAGTCGAATCGTTCGGGCTGGAATGCAAATACAATTCTTTATGGAGGAGGTTCGAGGACCGTAAACCTTCGAGATTGAGTCGCACTCTGTGATACCCTTTGTGCGGAAGGGTCCGGTAATGGAATCAGCTGGAGTGGAAATCTTCGGAATATCCACTTTATATACAGAGTCACGATATTCTCGATGGTAGGGTGTCAAGAATTTATTCAAAACCGCAATGTTACACGTTAGCAGTAGGTAAACATCGTTATTTGAAGCGTGAAATGGTTGGATTACCTAATGTAATTCCAGCAATTGAAATGTTTTTAGATCTTGCCTTAGTCACGTAACTAGTAGTTTCACTTTCTAGGATTACACTACTCCTCAATGTATGTGCGCAAAAAGTAAAAGCGGAAATCTTTATTTAAAATGTGACAGTGACATCTTATTAACGACATGTAACCTTCGCGTTTACGGCTCCGTGCTCACGTTTTCTATAGTTTACCTCCAACACGAGTTTCGTTAAAAATGTGTTTTGGTATCTCGTACCTTAATAACAACCACCTAACGGTAAATGACTATGAAGTCCTTGATATTGAACGCACTTAACAAATGCCTCTCCTCTTCGAGACTCCCAAAAAGACTTCCAAAAAGTGATGTGAAAAAGATATCGAACGAGCAGACGTTTTGTAAAAGTGTCGGTTATCCGTCAGCAGTCTGGCCAGGCCTAGACACTCGTCCGCTCACAAGTCGACGCATATCGAGCATGAGCGCTTTGGAAGCGATATCTCAATGGTCCTCAACCGCCTTTTAGCCTGCAATCGTCTCGAAACAATGGTTCCCCACAGGGCAGCGGCAAACACCCCACGATTATGATTCGGTTGCTTTGTGTACCGCTCGTCGAGACTTAGCATTTGTGCCCGTGCGTTCGCTACAAGCTCTCTTTACAATTGAAATTCCCGTTTTATTCAAATGCTTGTTGGATACTTTAACATTCTTTACGACAAAATGTAGCATGACTTGTTTGTTAGATGTAAAATTAAAAGATTTAACATTGTACTTTTTTGTTATAAAAATATCTTAATATAAATTGTTATAAAAATACAAATTTCCTCGTTATTGTTCGAGAATTTTACGTTCGTTTCCTCCAAGACGATTCTTTGGAGGGTAATTATAAATGATAACGACGTGTTTTTACAATTTAGACGCTTTTGAAATGTCGATTCCATTTTATATTGTTCATCAAATATTTCACTTCGTTACCTTTCTTAAAACGTTCATTTGAATATTCAATGAGTATCGGAATATAATACTATCATTATTTTCAAGGAATTTTTAGTATCTTTAGATGTTATTATAAGTATAATTAAACAAGACTTGTAGCGAATCCTCTTGCTTATAGCTAAAAAATTTAGTGGTCAACGGAACTGACTTGAATACAGCATAATTATAAAGATTTTCATTAAGCGTCGCACGTGTAACTTATCACTTACCAAAAATAAAGGGAAGGATGAACTTGGTAATCAAGAGGATAACGCAAAAAGTGAACAATTACTTGAAGTGGCACGTGGAGCGGTGCAACAAAGGGCATTGATGGCCCTGGAGTGGCTTAGGCCTGGGGGCGAGACTGTCGACGCTGCGTGTTGGGACCTCCAGCGAGCACGCACTTGATTGTGAAATTTTACAATAGCTGCTAAATTGACAGATTTATCGCTGTCTATTCTTTGAGGATAAAGACTGTAGGTTCAAAGTGAAATTGATGTGTAAGGAAATAGTGTGTTTTACAATTACAATAATAATTACAATCTATCAAATCAGCACCGAAATCAGCGTGATCTTCAGTCTTAGGTAATACAATAACAGAAATCACGAACTTTTTTCCTAATTCTTAAAAGTTCAATGAAACCTCGATTAAAAGTATCGCTTTATTAACAAGCTTTAAACCAAAGTCCAAAGTTGGTTACACCAACAGACTTCCTCACAGACTTATCTACTGAGCTTGCGTTATGCAATTTGAACATCGGTTCTCGGCTATGAAGTCTGCGTGTTCTGATTTGAAACTTATGATTCAGTTATAATCGTTCAGCGTTTAGTTATTTTGTCTTGAACGTACCTATATTGCGACGTGAAATAAGCCATTCTACCATTTCAAATAATGTTGACGACAACTTTAGGAAAATAAAGAAAAGTCTAATTTTAGGAAAATACAATGAAATAAATACAAGTTTTATATTAGTAGGAAAAAATATCCTAATCAGTACCAAAAATAGATAATAAAACATGATATAAAACTACAATTAATTTTATTTATGTACTTACATTGATATTAGGTATTCCAATAAAGTCTGATCTGAGAATCACTTTATCTAGAAAAAAACTGCATTTTTATAAAAATCCTGTGTGCTATATTGAATACTAGCTGTTCCCGCGGCTCCGCCCGCGTGGAATTCAGTGTGTCACAAAGTTTTTCCTGCATGAATCCCGACCCCGTGAGATTTCAAAGATAAATAGTGGACTATATCGATGGGTCCTATGTATATGGGCCAAACTAGCAATTTGGCGATTTTGGCTTTTTTGTGTGTAACGCATCTTATCGATATAATGAATCATGTGAGCTATTAAAAAAAGGGATTTCAGCATAGAAACACGATTTTTTATTATGGTATAACGGCATATGTAACATGAATTTAAACGTATAAGTTCCTAAGCGTAGTTAGAGATTTATACGCGGGGAGTTTCCCGCGCGTTTGTTTATAGTTTGGACCAATCAGCCAATTTGACACTTGTACGTTGAACGGAGCATCGGCCGCACTGTGATGAATAAAGATGAATATGAAATGTAATTGTTGTGTTTTTGGGTTACAATTTAGTTTAATAAGTAAAAATGACATCTAATTATCACGCTAAGATGTCTAGATGTCGGAATTTTGTGAATTTGGCTTTGGGAAATGAAAACAACAATTAAAACGAAGATTTTATATTATATTCTAATTAATGAATTATCAATTACTTCAATCGTTTATTGATTTTATAGATAAAAAATAAAAAAAATATATACATTATGCTAATTAGCGTAGGTAATACGCGTATAATGGCCAACCTGGTATATCGGCCCTTTTAGGGTGTTTTCAAAAAAAAATAATTTTAACAAAAACTAACGTAGAAGGGCCAATGTGACATTAAAAAAAACCAGATAAATGTATGTATAAAATACTACAGTGTAAATGAGGGAAATAGTTTTCTTAGCAAATAAGCAAAGATTCGGGAACTTCGGTTTTATCAATTTAAAGTTATAGTAAATTGAAACTTTGGGAGCCTCTCCTGTAAAGTTTTAATTTTACATTTTGGCCCATATACATAGGACCCATCGATATATTACTCCACACATAAGAGTAGTTGATTTTTACTATGTCTTAGTCACACCGTACAAAAATCCATTCTGTAGATCTTGAGAAAATCTATAAAAAGACTAAGATATAGATAAATATAGAGGATTTTATTCTAAAGTTCAAGCAGAGCCCATGAGTTTAGATTTTTACAAAATTTTTAATTTGGCTTTTACTTGTTAATGTATAGATATAGATACATGTATAAATATATAGATATAAATGAGCCCGCGAATTCATTCGCTCATAAGAAATTTTCCCGCGTAAATCCCGATCCCGCGAGAAGTCTGGAACAAAACGTAGCCTATATGATGCTCCATAACCTGCTGCACCTCCCACTGAAAGTCCCATAAACATTTGAACCCTCGACCTCGTTCCCGCATATGAGATTTTCCGGCGTTAATCGTGATTCTGAGGGAATTCCCGGATAAAAAGTAGCCTGTACATTGTTCCACAACTTCCTCTATCTCCTAGTGAAAATCCCATAAAAATCTAAGCTCGCGATTTGTCGCGGAACAAAAAGTAGCCCATACGTTGCTCCAGAACTTTCTCTATCTCCCAAGGAAAGTCCCATAAAAATCGAAGCCCGTGACTTGGCGCATAGGAGTTTTTTCCGGGTGAATCATGATCTCGCGGAATGTCCGGAACAAAAAGTAGCCTATATGTTGCTCCAGAATTTCCTCTATCTGCCAATAAAAGTCCATAAAATCCATCCATAATCCATAAATCCGTAAAATCCATAATCCATCCATAATCCATCAATAATCCATCAATAATCCATCAATAATCCATCAATAATCCATCAATAATCCATCAATAATCCATCCATAATCCATCCATAATCCATCCATAAAATCCATAAAATAAACCATAAACAAAATACCATGAGACAATCGTTAGCGTGATTCACCTACTTGAACATCGCCATCTAGTTAGGTATCTATGACAAAACTTAAGTCATTTCGAATAAACACTTTACCTCTAATTGTACCAACTTTATCCCCATTTTTTGCGCCTTCTGCTGGCTATTTTTTTAAATACTGAATTTACATTGAAGATTACTTATTTAGCTATAATAATTTTTAAATATAGGGTCAAAATCATTTTCAGTTTAGTCAGAAAGTTACCTTAAAAAATTACAAATTTCCGCATTCATTTGTGTTTTTTTTCTTTTCCTTACAAAATATCGAAAAACTGAGAAACACGTATTCTATTAATTTAAGTGATAACCCTTTGTTGCAAATTTGAAGTAAATCGGACGACGTTATAAAAAAATTCCATACAAACTTTAGTCACCTATCCCTAGGGAACCTAAATATTATTCGAAAAAAAAAGTAGCCTATAATAGACACCAGTATATAGGTAATAACTTTACCAAGTTTCAATGAAATCCATCCAGTGGTTTAAGCGTGATGATCGGTCAGACAGACAGACAGACAGACAGACAATAAATAAAAAAAATATAATTTTGAGTTCTATCTCGATATGTAAGTGCCCCTTAGTCGAAATTTCAAAAAAATATTCAATGTACAGAACACGTGCTCCTACAGTTTTATTATAGTATAGATCATTGTAACCCTAACCCTACCTAACTTTATTTTTTCACACTTTCCCTAAGCTACAACCCACTAATGGCCCACTACTGAGCACGGGTCTCTCCTCATTACTGAGGAGGCCTAGAGCATACTCCACCACGCTGCTCCAATGCGGATTGGTGGAGGACACTTTCCCTAAGGGCATCAAAAAGGGCATTGAATAAAATCGTTTGACCGTTTGAATAAACACATTTATACGTACAAAATTCAGTTGATATAATTTCTGAATAAATCAGTCGGTGCGATGATTTTGGAATTTACCAGAAAAATTAGTAAGGTACCTACTTACTCTAAGACATTTATTATACGCTTAAAGCAAAACAGTTTGAGAACTTACTCGACTTCACTTACACTAAGCCATAAAACTCACAGCAGCTCATGTTTCTTTCAAGAAGATAAGTTTCTGACGTTAAGGTTATTAGAGTTTGTTAAAAATATGTTACGCCGCGGACGACAGCTGCGACTCTTAGGACTTCCCAAGGAATAAGCTGTGGACGAAAACTGTGAGCGATCCGATTACTTTATGAGCGTTTAATATTAATAATTATAAATACGTTGAATTAATCCGTTGCATCGTATTCAGAGATTTCTCGTTTATATTTGTTTGAATGTGAGCTAAAAGAAGATTCGTTAGTGGCAATTAACTCGGATCATTCAGGTCTGCATGTATCGATAATTAACCAACATATTTCTCCGAAATTGAAAACTTTTAATGAAACCGGGTCAAAAGCTGGCACACATACCTATTATAATTATGTACAGGCTTTCTACTAGGCTACAATTACTCCCTTTACGATAACAACAATTCTCATTCTCACTTATTCTTTGTGTTAATCCATTAATTTGTAAGGAAAACACGTTTTTAATTTAGCACGAATTATACGACAAACAGAATAAATTGGAGCGCGCGAAAATAAGTGGATATTTCAAAATGGCGGCCGTGAATTGATCATTTTGTTTGGGAAATGAGGAATCAAATTCACTCTCACTTCGAAAATGAATCACTGGAAGCCGATTAAGGGGAATCACTGCCATGAGAAATGTTATTACCATTGCCATAAGCTGTTTGTAAAAATAATTATAGCAACCTTAGTAATTTACGTACCGACGGTTTTATGGACGCACAAATATAAAACGAGTAGGTACTCAGACATATTTGAGGACCTAAATTGTTCACTGAGCATACTTAGGATAATTAGGAAAATACCGCTATCAAATCATTCAATAAAATGATGCCTCTTGTTGACAAATACATAATTTATTATAGTATTATTTTAGTCTCATTCAGATGTTATTATAAATCAGTGCGTCTCCTACGACTTTGATCATAATATTTTCCACAATCTAAACACTAATAAATTCTTCTTGATAAATCTAATATAACCTATCGGTTCCTGCACGTGGGAGATATTTGACAAAATCGATTACAGAGTGTCTTGGTATACGCAATAAAAATAATTTTTAGAATTATTTAGTTATAATATAGAATTATTTAATCATAATATTATCTGTCTGTGACGTTGTTCTCGCTCATCTCAGAAACGGCTCAAGCTAAGTTTGCGGTATTGACATAATATTAGGGTAAATTTTACATAAATATTATGCGGTAGACTCCCTGCTTAATTATCTTTCCTCTCCTCCGTCAACGCACCTCATTCCTTCACCAACTCATCACACCTCGCTTAACCCTTTTTCAAAATAACGACAATTTCTTACTGATCCTCCTTCTAGCAGTTGATTTATTAAAGGTATAAAATTCCTCCGTTACAAAAATGTATCTTCACGAACACGCTACATTCTATTTGCATCATATTATAAGCTTGCATACAGTGTTGCTATAACAAAATAACTCCAGACATTATCCATTTCCCACGCGATATTCTCCACACAACGTGAATCACTGTAACTTAGATACACTCCGCCGTAAACTAGGAGATCGGAGATCTAAAACACTTAGAGTAACATGTTCGGTCACAGTTACATACTTTACAAGAAATAGGTTTGAACTTTAAGACGGATAGAACTCGATTGCTAGGATCAAAGTAACTGCAAAGTTCTCAGCCGATCACGAACTACACATCAGTTACATTATTTCTCAGTGTACTCGCTGTCATCCGCGATTGTAAACAAATTCACACAACCCACTCCACAATTTTTAGGTTTTTTTACACTCGTAAAATGAGTCAGGTCAATGTATTTTGTAATCACCATGTCTAAAAAAGATAATCGAGGCAATTTTGTATTCCTATCTATGAACAATTTTGGGCGTTTTTCTTGCTAACGTTTACGAGATTTATATCAATATGATATAACTACTTACTATGTACATATTTCAGAATATCGACAGTAATAATATTTGCAGACAGTTCGCGGTGGCTTATGGCATACATTTGCATTAAACAAGTCACCTTGAACATTTAAAGTAGATAAAATTGTTTAAGTTAGATTTGTGCGGAAAATCTTAAGCAAATCATAATTTACTATTACATAATTTACTTTATACCGTAGCACAGATTGGGCGTGTTGTAGTACCTAGTTATTTGCATGTTTTTCCTTTTTTTATTTTTATTTTTTTCTCATTTTAATTTTTTGTTTTTTTTTTTTGGATTTGGTAATTTTTATGCCTTTTACTTGTTTATGATTTAAAATATTGTGTAGTGTTAAATTGTTAAGTTTGTATTTAATTTTTTCTGTATTGTGCTGCTTATGGCCGTAAATAAACATTTTCTTTCTTTCTTAATAATTATAATATTATGAGAAGATTTCACAGTTTTAAAGTTAGAGGTAAGTACAACAATTTTAAGATTCCCGTGTTAAACATGTCGTTGAGTTGTATGTACTAAGGCATTGTTTCCTGGAGCGAAACGAGGGTGGTTTACTGCTTCATGATAATGATAGCGTTGTCTGTGATGTGGAATTATCAAGCCAATTTATTAAAGATCGGATCCAAGATTATAATCCAAGCTGGTCCAGGGGAAATTTCAACATCAAACTAGACTATGCTTCCACCACACTGCCTTATCAAGTTCATCGCAAAATGGAAGAGTGCCGGGTGTCATCCACTAAAGTTGGCACAGTTCATTACCGTCATTGGTGACAGGGGAAATCAGTCGCGGATGTTCACTTAATTATTCATGGTCGGTTTGCGCGCGCGGATGTGCCGTCACGCTGTCCCGATATGGTTTGTGGAGCACTTTTATATTATAAGCGATGTTACTTCGTAAAGGCATGTGAAAAAAGCTTTCTTTGACTTGTGGCTGAAAGGGGAAACGCTGCTTTAGTAACTGTGACGTGCTTTGATTTTAAATAATAATTTAGATCTACGAAAAATGCATGTAATATCGGTAAAAAATTTACCTACTAGATTTAAAACACTTTCATAAATAAATTAAAAATGCATACCTATGATATGGGTGCTGTGAGATATCAATTTAGACGTTTTTTAAAAACGCAAGATTTTCCAAAGTGATATATGCATGTACACCGTGGAACGAAGCTTTCAACTATAAATAGAAATTGAGTGACTTTAAATATTATTCTTGTACGTTAGTTTTTATATAGTACGTTGGTAAATGGTGAAATTATTAAGTGAACATTCGTTACTGTATCTGAATTTGTATAATTCTCAAGTGGCCGCCTCTGAAAAGCAGTATATTGGGTTGCCTACGTATTTTTAAATTTTATACAACATCGGTATCAGAGCGTCAAGAATTTCAAAAGTAGTTACGATAGTATTCCCGGAACCGGAATTTGAAACTATATTACACAGTATCTCATAAATTTTAATTAAAGTCCGTTCTGTTCGTTAATCCCGCGAGACCTTACTTCCGCAAACTCGACTGATCCACGACGATGAATGGAATATAATCTATATTTCACAATCAGTATTGTTACAGTGTTATACCATCGATTATATTAATTGCTTTTTCGGACACATCCGCACACAGAGGCCGCAGTCTAACTAGATGGACTGCCCAAATCCATTCTAGCCCAGACACACCTACACACACACACACACACACACACACATTCTGCCAAAGACAGGCGTAAATGGCGTGAAACTATCAGGGATCAGCATTGAGGAAAACGACGCAGGAAGAAGGAGGATATTAATTGCTAGATTATCTTTATGCAACCAAAATCCATTCAAGGCATCAATCACTGATCAATACGCGAAGAAGGCTTTTGTTATTTCCGGTGTAAATTAAAATTATAACCATAAGAATAGTAGTAATGTCAGCAGTTTTATGTTAATGACTGTCGGTCTAAGTGTCTGTTTGCCAGTCGATTTCAGAAAACGTTGGTATAAAAAAGTTGGTGAATGTACGTCATTTTAAAATGATAACAATTTAATCATATTTCTAATGAGTTACAATCTACAGGTCACTAATTACTAAGTAGTTATTACTTTGACGTCTTGTGTGTCTGAATCTGAAGGCAAAAGAGACATTCATATAGAATGAAAGACACAGCGGGGAACAACTAGAATCCTTTGTGACGTGCTTAGTATTAAATGGCTTCCTGTTCCCCGCTCGGATGTGAGTTTCAAACTATTGTGTTCTGTGTATGCGACTTGAAATATTTGTATGTGATTAGCATGCAGAGTAGGTAATGCGGGGCTAAATTAGACGTAATAGCGATTGTGGTGCAAAGTGCTATGTGTGCACGTATGTTAATTTTAAACGGCCGCGTTAAATAACATTTCGGCATATCCTGAAACAAAGACATTGAAATTTACTTCGTTAAGACAATTATTAATTCAATTGAACATTAAAGTTGGATCTGTCTTCGTAAACAATAATTCAATAGGTATATTGAACACAATTGAATAATAGTCGGCGCCGGTATCGCAGCTATAACTTGATTAATTAGTATCAGATGATAATAATTGTGTAGAACAGAATAATTAATACATTTGAATCGTTAATCCACTTCATTAAATTCGCCATTAATCATGGTGCTCGATTACTAACCTAGATAGGAGGCATGGATTCAGGTGGCGATGGTTTATACTGGATGGTTTTGTAGATCTTTAAGATTGTTCATTTACATACTAATTTAGGCGATGATTTTATATAGTAACATAGGTAGTTATATTGGTTATTGTTCATTCTCACCACAGATAATTTTAGTACAGATGAGAGCGAGTCAGCATTTAAACAATTATTTACTTAGTAGGTATATGTAAATATAAGTTAGTCTTACATAAATGGCAACGTTCTGCATTACCATCTCCGTTACATAACCTCGTAACTCGGAATGGATTAGTGTTTAGATACTGTAGGTCTGTGTATGTGTACTAGTGTAAACAACAGCTTAAGCTGTATGTACAGCGAACGTGCGGTCGTAGCCATTTGGCTGAACCCTCGGATTAGACCGACAGGCCGACTCTAACCCAGTCTCGAGTTAGAGAGCCCAATCTGACAGATAGCTCGCTTTGATATCTAAAGACCGACGTAAGTGAAAAGGTAGAATATTTCTACGGTTCGTCCCAAATAGAGCACGCGTCTTGCAAAATATTCGAGAAACATCGCGCTTTAGTTTGCAAGGTATTATCGCAATATTTTTGAGGAATTTAATATAAGTGGAAAGGCGAAAAAAACGAGCAGCGTTCATAATTAAACGATGTACCCGCAATTATTTATAAAATGATATTAGAGCCAACGCGGTAGATGGCGGCAGATGTACTACGTTTATTGGTGGCAATAGTGTTTTATTTTCTTTTATTGTCTGGACATTTCCTTTCATGATTTTTTAATAATAGGACGAGCTTTTAAAGTGATGTTTTGGAAACTATATTTCGATTCATTCGGATGTTTTGCTTAGTTTGACCACTCTAAACGGTTACCATTTTTAACCGACTTCAAAAAAGGGCCGATTTTGATAATTCTTTTTTTGTTGTAAAGAAGATATGCGCAGTGGGGTCCCCTGATAAGGAAACCAGGATCTGATGATGGCATCTCAGAGAAATCGAGGGGAACTTTCGAAAATTGTATGGACAACTAGTGTGTTTGTTCATGTTATCATAAGTACATTAAAGCGCTACCATTTCATGAAGATCTGGAGTCGATCTGATGAAGCCGAAAGACAGTCGAGGGAACTCCTCAACGATTTACTGCAGTTATGTAGTGTTTGGGCTTCATTAATTTGTAGTGACGAGAACTTTACACTTACGTGTTGAATTGAGCGCCATCTGGCGAGTAGTTTTTGAGTTATCTCTACTTATCAAGATTGAAGTCGGTTTTTTTTTTTTTTGTAAAAAGCAATTATCCTTCAGTATGCACGACGAGCAAGTTAGTATGGTTTCAAGATGGTTTTACTTTTTAACCCCCGGCAATAAAAGAACGTGCTGTGAACGTGTTGACATATCTATCTATCTGTATATCTGTTTCTCTGTGGCATAGTAGTTTTTAAACGAATGAATCGATTTTTTTTGTTAGAAAGCTGACATTTCTCTTATCTGTAATTGTTTGATCAGCTCATTATATATTTTTGTAGGTCGTTTTAAATTCTTTTATTTGAACCTTAACCTTAAAATATGACATTCCATTTTTATGCTCATGCATACCAGAGCAGCCGGCTGCTCTGGTTATGTGGGACTCGCTAAACATGACCTAAGTGCCTTACACACTAGACACCACTCGAGGTTATATTTGGTCTTATGACCTCTAAGCCTTCATCGATACGACCCGGGTTGGAGAGTCGGGGCGATAGCGGAGCTTCCTAAGGAGCAACCGACGGTTACCCAGTTCAACGGTCCACATAGTAAACTGTATCCCATATCCCGTTGTTGCAGTGATGGACGTGGAGTGGGAGGTGCGCGTGCAGGCGGCGGGCGGCGCGGCGGGCGGCGCGGCGGGCGGCGCGGCGAGCGGCGCGGCGGGCGGCGCGGCGCTGCTCACGTGCGTCACGTCGCCCGCCGTGCGCGCGCACGCCACCGTGACGCGCTGGTTCCGCGACGGGAACGTACTGTCGCCTATCACCGGGGAGGCTGGTGAGTACTGCTGTGCACTGATAGCTGTAGATCGTGGGGAGAGAATGGTACAGACGTCTGATGAGCGTAGCCTACACTAGAAAGTACGATTGTATGTGGCAGAAGAACGGTCAGCTGACGTCCTTGCAAAAGTGGTTTTCATACCGCCTTGATGTTAAAATATGGTATCATTTTAAAGCTACCCTCATATTTTTAACAAGACTAAAGCTAAATGTTGCCGCGAATAGATGTAAGATGGACAAAACATCGTTCTCCTGTCATGAGCGCCGCTCTCCCGCTCCCGCCGATGTTTTGTGCCACTTCGTAACCATGTGAAATTTTGTGTATGATCAATGTTCAAAAATTAAAATACAACTATCGCGCATAGGGAAGGTATGTGTTGGCTTGTTTAGAGTAGCCGCCACTTTACAGCTTACAACATTAGCATTAGTGTTCGTTATTAGGATAATATGTACAAGTCAGTATGTGAAAAGCGATAAAAAATCTATTTGTTTGCAAAAAGGCAATAAAAGAGAAATGTACAAGGAATGTACAAAGGCAATGTCGACTTCGAAAACTTCGAGACTCTACAAACTTTTAAACTCTACGCATGAAAAAGGTGAAGTGCTATGTTTGCCTATTCAAAATTATATTAAAATTGATTAAGTATTTGTATTGCACAAACTTTGAACGATCGCTTTTTAATTACCTACTAGATGTGGAGTGGACGTATGTTGTGTCCATTTATGACCTCGTAATAAATATAAAATATTTTCAGCATGGGTACGGTTATACCGCCTCGACTATAATAGATAATTGACTTGCCGAGCGACGCACACTCATATGACAAGCGATTGAAATCTCTTTATTTAATTCTTGTGAACAATGATAAATAGGTGCCTACTCAATGCTTATTGATTATCTTCTTGTACTACACGGCAAAAAAACGAATGCTTAGATGAACACACATACCTTGCTTTTGTTCTTTGCGGTAGAGAATTAATTGGTTTCTGTGGTATTCGGGACAGATTAGACAAAGATGCCGATTCTGTATTAATTTATTAATGAATTTCGATTTGGTCAGAGAAGTTTCCAGGGAATCATCCTAAATCATTTATCTTACTGAGCGTTGTAGGCATTATACGTAGGTGTTCATATCGTTATTTTTTTACTAAAGATCAAAAGCAATACCTACTTAAAATTAGACTGTAAAACATTGTCGTGACATGATAATTTTAATTTATAATTTTCTTTAAATATGAAAAATTAAGCTAATTGAGATCATTTAGTACATAATAAGCAACTGAAAAGCGCCAATAAATTTCAAAATCAAGCGCAGGCAACATAATAACACGGTATGGAAAATTGCCAGCGCTTTTCTACACGACGCTTATAAAATCGAAATTAATTTCTCCTTAGCGTCGGTGCTCGATTATTGCCTTTTGCGCTGGCGAAAATTAAGAATTTTACCTTCTCTCGAGGGCGAGAATTAAGATTTTTCGCGCTAAGCGGCTGTCTGTGACAGAAACAAGAGAGTCGACGTTCTTTATGAGTTCTAATTCTCTCGATTAGAGCGGAAATTCGATTACCGCTTCCATCTCGAAATGACGCCGGATCTTTCGATCTTGCGATTTCTATGTTCGAGTGTAAAAAGCTTTTGAACTAACGAGGAGGAAACGACTTGGGATCGGAGGAAACGACTCTTTTTCGTACGTAATTTTAAGTGGTGACTAGAAATGTATGCAGACGACTTGGGTACAAAGAGCTTCGTTCAATTTTCAATTTCGGCTTGGAGTTCTCCCCTTTTCTGGTAAGGTAAACTGACCATTACGTAAGAGGCATCTGCGCTAATTCCCAAATCACGAAGTCGCCCGCAGTGTTATTTTATTTAAGAAGAGAACATTGCTCTTCTTCTAAAAACCACTACGCCCAGCCACTCGTAATACTAATGGCTTGTGCTAATGTCATGGGTAGCGAGAAATATCTTCTTTGCTTGTAAATAACTTTAATAATAATAACTTTATTTCTCATATAACAAGAGTAAGTATACAAAATATGTTTCACATCATCGACACGGTAATATTAGTAGTAAACAAGATGCAATTCGTGAACATTTCGCCAGTTACCTGTTACATTACAGGCCATTACATTTAGTTATATTACAGGCCAGGAAGCCTGTAATATAGGTAACTGAACTCTCCTAGTAATGTATCAGAGTAAGTACTACATATTTAGAAGAATTTACACTCAATCTATACTCAATTTAGCGTTATGAGTGTGAAGCGTTAATTTACTAATATTTATTTACTTACAACGTTATTATGTTTATAATATTCACTTCAATAAATCAGGCGAGGATTGAAAACATCCCGACGGCTGGCCGCAGCCTGTCTGTGACAGAAGTGAGCTTTTTGTATGAGTTTTAATTCGGTCAATTAGATGAAGAAAACTCGATCACCGATTCCATTATGTAAAGGCTTTCAAGCCTCTTCACTTCTTTATTGACAAACAACTTGAACCATTTTTTGGGAGCTTAACTCAGTCTGTGTACGCTTTACTTCATCAAGGAATTAATATACTATTAATTGCAATTTCAAAAAGTTATTTTGATTGTTTAATCCCGGAAATGGTCATTTTTAGTGGAAACTATTCAGATTATATATTAATATCACTACGAATTAGAAATGGTTTTGCGCCCAGACACGTCAATCGGTAGGCACTCCAGGAACGGATTGCTAACATAATACCTAATTTTTCTATTCCTTTGTCGTATCCGCGTCGTGGATATCGAATTGTACTAAGATAAATTATGTTTAAATTAGTGATAATATAATATAAAGTTACAGGGCTTTTGTTCAGTTCGTCATAATATTATTGAGGATTCTGACCTGGCCATGAAATTTTTGATTGCTTGATACTCGTAGTTTCAAAACTCATTTTATTACAATGTGGGTGTCCCGCTTTTTTAAAGTTTTGATTACACGAAACACCAGAAGGCTCGCCTGATTGTTTGTGAGCTATATAGGCCATTTAAATAAAGAGTAACTTAATTTATTGATAAGCTCTGAGCGAGTAGCACGTACGGTACTCTTTTGAAAAAATATCAACAGCCAAATAAAATAAACTGATTGTGTAATTTACAAATTTAATATTACAACGAACTAACCGGTAAATGCGTAATGAGCGTGAAGGGCGAAATGAAGTGGTGTGAACCCGTGTTTGTTGTTTGCACACAAAATCAGTGGAGCGGACAAATTATACCCCTTTTATATCGGCATCAGTTCTCTAAATTTTAATCCGAATAGACCTGAACAAATTAATAAATGATTTCAATTAATATTGCCCAACCGTGCCGGCCGTTAGGTAATTTAACTGTGCAGAAAATCGTGTTAGCAAGAAAGGGCAATAGGAAAAGAAAGTAAACACAAGCCTTCCCACGAAAACCATATTTTTTTGGGAATGAAAAGGTTTAGGAGCTACATTATCAAATATCACTACATCATTAAATCATAATTATCATTCTGTGCTAATTTGAGATGTTATTAAAGTTACTAAATTGGAAGTCCAAGCTTTGCTTGTAGATAATTTATCTTATATTTCAGACAGTTTAGATAGATAGTGCGATGTGTTGGGACACAATACCTCTGATTTTATATTATTGTAATGTTTTAAGCTATATAGTAACAACCTAAACTGGGAACCAATACGAACTTGAGCGAGTAAAAAATTATATATAAAACTTACTTCACATTTTCGGATTTCAAACAATCTACTCAACCGTTTGTTGACTTTTAAATTCTCTGAAATATTTATTGACCTCTAAATTACGATAACATTAAGATCCGTCATGAGCCCATTGTCCCAATTTCTTGTTTCTAGGTTAAGCGGATTAGGCTCTGCGATGATAAATTAGTCAGAACAAGTCATGTTACAGATAGAACCGATGAAACTGTCGTTCTCATTCCGCGTTGCTCAGCTCTGCCCGACTGCCCGACGCTTGTCCACCATTGTGCAGCAGAGGGGTTTAATCATCCACTTCCACCACACTTCAATTTGCTTGCAGCTAAAGCCGTGTACCGGATTTAATGGAAAATTACAGAATTTTGTGGCTCGAATTATATTTCTCGGTGGCGTGAGTGTCCCAATTCTTCATGTACGGTACTTTAGCTGGAGTTACGAGTTGGTGAATCCGTCGGTGTTTATGCAGATTGCGGCGGCATTAATATGCAGCGGAAAAATTGTAGTGACGTCAGTTTTTTTATTTCATTTATATAAAAGTTATACATTTAAATTGAAGATTTTTCTAGTCTTCCTTTATCATTTTGATTTTCGCTAGTAAAAATTTGTCAGAAGCTCTACTTCCGAGCTTCCGACGCCCCGATATAGCCTAACATTAATTTTATTTTATTCGTTATAATTATTACCCGTGTTTAACAACGATGAGTATGAATTATTTCAACAATAAATAGAATTATTGTTTGAGATTACACAAATAGTAAAGTGAAGTTGAGGGTAGGATTTACATATTGCAAGCTAAGGTAGTGCTGCCCCACTTTATACTTGAAAATTAATTTGTAATTAAATGTACTAATAATATAAAGCGGAAGAGTTGTTTGTTTGTTTGAACGCGCTATAATGGATAATACCCTCCAATGGCCATTGTACATAATAAATATTTTTCGTTGTTAAAATTTTTCCCTTCAAGGTAGGTAAACTCGGAAAAATTTTAGACTGAAACAATTTTTTCAATGTTTATTGAAAATCTAATTTAAGGCTCGTCTTCTTTCCACTTTCTCATTGTTTACTTCCATTATTTTACCGTTTACCTTTGCTTGGCCCTGGATTGCGAACCTTTTATATTACGGCGAATCTTCCAGTTAATTTTATACTATCTGTATCTGCTGTAGGCATTATATCTACGCCGTAACAAAGTTAGATCAGTGAGATAAAAAGCTAATATTTTTTCTTGTTATTCTGTAAATAAAGGACAACGAATAATGGATCACCTGAAAGTTTGCCTGGAGCAGGATGTTTAGTAGGATCGTGTTTTAGCTGATTGGTTTGGGCTAAGAAATATATTTTTTTTTTCAACTTTTATAATTTTCATGAAAATTTTGTTTGGTTTCAAATGTAACGAATAATAAGGAAATGACAATGAAATGAGTACTCGCTGACTGTTCACACCGCTGGCAAATACTCGTTCGCATATGCATCTCTTTTCTATACACGGAATGGCATATTTACGTCCCTTTTTTGAGCGAGAAAATAGCCCATAGCTGCTCGCTGTTCGCCGGCAGTGGGACACTTGCTCTAATGTGTCACAATAATGTAGAGCTTAAACAAAACATACATAAATCCAAAAAATAGAATTTATTTAAAAAGGTAAACACATCCAACTCAGCGTTATTAATTTTGATTCGTTAGTGGATAGTTCCAACCTATTGTTATAAAGAAGGATAATAAGGATTCACCGTAACGTATTTAACAGGTATGTGTGATAGAGTGGGTATAATGAAGGAACTTTTGTATGTTGACAAGAGCCATCGAGAGCCATCGACTGCCGCACGTCGCGTCACGTGGCGTCACGCCTCGACACGGTTCGACACAGCTCGACGACTCATTATATTGTTCCACGCCGATCGGCGCCGCAAGCACGCATTGTTTAAAAAGCCTCCATGCCAATAATACCGTCATTTATCACAATGAAACATCGGCGGAGTGCTTTGAATCAAAATTTTATTGTTTTCCGAGTATGAGCTCAATCGCTTTGTTGTATCATTATTTAGAAGGGTTTAATTGTCTTAAAGAAATAGAAGGTAAAATAAAAATAAATATAAATGTATGGCACTAAACTTAAACTGCAAAAATCACGCTATTTAATATTTATTGGTGGTTTAATGCTTGCTGGTCAAAAGCTCTCGTGAACTTTCATTGACAGATTGATGCACACAAGTCCTGCGGTTCACGGTAGTGGCCGTCAAATACATTTTGTAGGCTAAATGGAAAAGAAAGGGAGTAAGACTAACTTCTGACTGTTGCCAACATTTATTCATCCTCTACCATGAAGTAGGATATAAAGTCAAGTAATAAGTTATGGTAAAATTTTAATCGGATATCATATTTAAATTAGGTACTGTGCATTTAAATTACTGTGCGTTATTCAATAATTGAAAATGATAATCATTTAATCTATGTACCTATTTTCTGTAATATATTATAATGTGTTAATGTCCTTTACACACTCGCTTACGCAAACAGGGGAATAATAATAATGTGAGTTTATTTAAAATTTTGCCGGCAAACAAACTATCTAGAAATAAAATTTAATTTTCTGATATTTTTTCGAGCTGGCCGAGCAAAAAATAGTTATATTCGTCACAGCCCAACGCAAAATATCGAACGTGGCGATGTAGGAACTAACGTATTTCGTGAACGCGGTCAGGTTTCAACACTGCGAACGGCGCTCACTCGCTGGCCGTCGGTCGCGTCATTTATCAAACGCCCATCGCAATAAAGCGCTTTCCGTTTTTTGCCGCTGCCGATATCGAGTTTTGTCAAAACCTAAATGCAGGATATTCGGGATTTAACATACCATATATATCGTTTTATTTGAAAAAAAATCGTTTCATTGCACGTCGTTTATTTTTTTGCACCTCTGCCTATGCGTGCATTTTAGTGGAAGTACGGCCCAGTAAAATGAAATACCCCCTTTTCCGACTTCAAAACAGTAGGAGGTTCTTAATTCAACTGTATTTTTATGTGTTATCTAACTTTGTATTTGTAACAGGTTTTGGCAGTATTATTTTTTTGGGTGATTTGGGTTCTTCCTCGGGTGAACTCTAGGCATCTGTTAATTGCTTTATTAAAATTTAAAATCTCCTACTTTAAAGACATTTATATGAGAATATACAGTACGAAAATAAAATAGAAAGATATTTCCTGATTTAGTAGAAACTGAAATTAAACTAACCTATTTTAAGTACTCTTATCTTGTCTTGATTATTTAAACTCGAAAATCGTTGGTAATTTAATTGTAAAGCTTAGTATTAAAGTTAACAAGAGCTTTCTTTCAACTCACTTAAAGTAGTTGGTGATTAAAAATAAACAAAATGAAACAAACACTCAACGATTTTTTAAGATAATAATCTTTGAATGATGTAAAAGTTATTTGCTTCGTACCGCGGAGATGAGCTTTGATGCCAGACAATCTTATCAGTTTATACACGAGAGTACTCGACGAGTGGGATAGATACAGAATTGATCGTAGGTGAGAAAGGGAGGTCAGCAAAGCGGTTGCCACACATTTAGAATTCATTGAAAAAGTCGCAGCTGAAAGTTATCTGATCGTAAACGTTTGGGGACGGAAGTGTGGACGCTCGGGACGCGCGGGAGAGAAAATGTGTGCTTTAAAATAGGGGCCACTACAACAAATACATCGTATTGTAATTATAATTATGTTTCATGTCGTTGTACTTACTATGTTGCCAATTGTTTCTATAATAACGATTTGAATATAAGTAACTGTAATATTTTCTTACAAACAACTGGTAGTGGAACAAAGAAAATATTTGTGTTCATCAAAATAATAAAGACTTCTTAAGTTAAGATGTATTATCAATTCATAATTAGGTAATTATTCAGTTGTGGTAGACGGATTCAGTATTACAGTTGATAATAAATGACGTACCTTCATTATTAAGGGTATTCACAGCCTTATCTCCCAGTGTCCAGATTCGCCGATGCCTTCAATGGCTCATGTTTTTTGATAAAAGTCGGTGCGCGATCGAACCTTCCCATTTACGACTCATGAACATTTAATTCGACTATACAGCTACTTACTCATTTTCATGTAATTTGTTATTTTACAAATGTATGTACATATATTGACAAAAACACTTCTAACATTTCTAAGAAGGGGACTATCGTTATTTTATTGGTGACATGTAATTTAAGAGCATCCTTGTAAATGATAATGATGCCATCAAGTATGTACATAACTCGTTTCCAACCAAGTCTCGCAACTCAGTTCTTCTACCATAAAAAGTTTCAAAAATTACCAAGTTGGTAGATTAATTCAATGCATTGATAGAAAATATTTGAGAATACATTTGTCCACAGGAGGCAGCTACATGATCGGCGGCAGCAGGGGAGATATTCTGGTGGTGAAGGAGGCGCGGCCCGACGACTCCAGCGGGTACTCCTGCGAGGCCCAGCACGTCCTCACCGGGGAGAAGAGGAGGAGTGCTCCAGCTATGATCTCTGTGTCTCGTAAGTACCACATAAAAAAAGAAAAAGCTAAGCTACAACCCACTCATGGCCCACTACTGAGCACGGGTCTCTCCTCATTACTGAGGAGGCCTAGAGCATACTCCACCACGCTGCTCCAATGCGGGTTGGTGGAAGGGTTAGTGGCCAACCCAGTGTCGAAAGTTTTCAAGCCGCCCGAAGGCCTCCGACATGGCTTAACGACTGCTGTCAATCGATAACAACCGGGACCGACGGCTTTACGTGCCCTCCGAGGCACGGAAGCGTTCAAGATATTGTGCCACTAGCGGTCACCCATCCGACGACCGACCGCGCCCGCTGTTGCTTAACTTTGTCGATCGCATAGGATCGACGCAAGCCGCCGGGCTATGAGCGCTTCAAGCTTCAAGTACCACATATTACATATAAACTGGAGAGGATCAGCGCTGGATTTATCACGCTTAGCCGCGTAGCAAACTAGCAACCATAAGAAAATGTACCTACCTAAATATTTCTACAGAAAACTTACAAGAACCCGTTGAACTTTATTATTTATTTGTTTTATTTAAAACTATTGACTGGACACCATATAAAAACTTTAAATATAACACTTTAAAATCAAAGGCTCAGTGTTAGGAAATTGAAGTTGGTAATTAAGCATTTTTACATCATTCTCGTTTAGTTTAGGTACACCTAAAGCGAGGCATAGCCAGGTAGATCACCAGCATCATAGTGCTGTTCTAATTGGGTGAGATACTCCTGCTAATCCCAGAATTATCGGCAAGTTACTTGAGAACGTCCAGAAAATAGCAGCTTACTATAATCTGATCTTACTATTTAGCAACACAAAGCCCGGAAGCGCTCGTTAAATTCCGACACTTGCGGTCACCCATTCGTGCGGTCTGCTATTGTTTCAGAAACGTAGGTATAGCTACCATGCGACAACTTGACCTAGATTGCTATTATAAAGTTTTACGATTATTGCTCTGGAAACTACCGTTTAAGGAACAATAGTAACAAAAGTCATGTGTTCATTACTTCTATGCGTCGTAGATCAAACTGGGAGTATGGCACCACGGATGCTCTTCATCACTGAAGACGAGACGGTCCCACAAGGAGGAGATATAAGACTCGTTTGCTGCGCTGTGGGCAATCCACCGCCTACCTACAGGTACTACCTATTCATGCTAACGCCAGAATTAAAATTTGTTATAACATTAACTTTATATCTATTTAGATTATTAAAATATAAGCTTTTAGATGAACCAATTAACGTTGGCAGGAAATGACAGAACATGATATGTTTGACTTTAAGGCCGAAGCTGCACTAGGGTTTTTTCTCGCAGCGGTAAACTGTGTAAGCGCGCCAGATTTTAGCCGTAGTGCGGCATCGACCTAAAAAGGACATCATTGTTTGTACGGTGATAGAATTATAATCTCTTTGAGTTGCCACAACTTCTCCTTTCTGGTGTGATGTTAGGTGCGATGTAGGTGTTGAATAAGACACGTCTTGCTTAAATGATGTCTTTATTGAGACTCTTTTCATACTGCATTATGCTAACTTATATAAGGGCTTAGCTACACACTACATTGGTTGCAGCTGGTTCCGTCACGCCAACGGTCGTCTGAGCCCGGTGTCGAACAACATCCGGATCTCGGTGTCGGAGCAGGTGCTGGTGATCCGGCGCGCGCAGCCGGCCGACGGCGGCGTGTGGACGTGCCGCGCGCACAACCCGCACGGCGAGCAGCGCCGGGACGCGCGGCTCAGGGTGCGCTCGCGGCTCGTCGTCAGCGTGCACCCGCAGCTGCAGGTAGGGTACAACAACATCCGGGTCTCGGTGTCGGAGCAGGTGCTGGTGATCCGGCGCGCGCAGCCGGCCGACGGCGGCGTGTGGACGTGCCGCGCGCACAACCCGCACGGCGAGCAGCGCCGGGACGCGCGGCTCAGGGTGCGCTCGCGGCTCGTCGTCAGCGTGCACCCGCAGCTGCAGGTAGGGTACAACAACATCCGGGTCTCGGTGTCGGAGCAGGTGCTGGTGATCCGGCGCGCGCAGCCGGCCGACGGCGGCGTGTGGACGTGCCGCGCGCACAACCCGCACGGCGAGCAGCGCCGGGACGCGCGGCTAAGGGTGCGCTCGCGGCTCGTCGTCAGCGTGCACCCGCAGCTGCAGGTAGGGTACAACAACATCCGGGTCTCGGTGTCGGAGCAGGTGCTGGTGATCCGGCGCGCGCAGCCGGCCGACGGCGGCGTGTGGACGTGCCGCGCGCACAACCCGCACGGCGAGCAGCGCCGGGACGCGCGGCTCAGGGTGCGCTCGCGGCTCGTCGTCAGCGTGCACCCGCAGCTGCAGGTAGGGTACAACAACATCCGGGTCTCGGTGTCGGAGCAGGTGCTGGTGATCCGGCGCGCGCAGCCGGCCGACGGCGGCGTGTGGACGTGCCGCGCGCACAACCCGCACGGCGAGCAGCGCCGGGACGCGCGGCTCAGGGTGCGCTCGCGGCTCGTCGTCAGCGTGCACCCGCAGCTGCAGGTAGGGTACAACAACATCCGGGTCTCGGTGTCGGAGCAGGTGCTGGTGATCCGGCGCGCGCAGCCGGCCGACGGCGGCGTGTGGACGTGCCGCGCGCACAACCCGCACGGCGAGCAGCGCCGGGACGCGCGGCTCAGGGTGCGCTCGCGGCTCGTCGTCAGCGTGCACCCGCAGCTGCAGGTAGGGTACAACAACATCCGGGTCTCGGTGTCGGAGCAGGTGCTGGTGATCCGGCGCGCGCAGCCGGCCGACGGCGGCGTGTGGACGTGCCGCGCGCACAACCCGCACGGCGAGCAGCGCCGGGACGCGCGGCTCAGGGTGCGCTCGCGGCTCGTCGTCAGCGTGCACCCGCAGCTGCAGGTAGGGTACAACAACATCCGGGTCTCGGTGTCGGAGCAGGTGCTGGTGATCCGGCGCGCGCAGCCGGCCGACGGCGGCGTGTGGACGTGCCGCGCGCACAACCCGCACGGCGAGCAGCGCCGGGACGCGCGGCTCAGGGTGCGCTCGCGGCTCGTCGTCAGCGTGCACCCGCAGCTGCAGGTAGGGTACAACAACATCCGGGTCTCGGTGTCGGAGCAGGTGCTGGTGATCCGGCGCGCGCAGCCGGCCGACGGCGGCGTGTGGACGTGCCGCGCGCACAACCCGCACGGCGAGCAGCGCCGGGACGCGCGGCTCAGGGTGCGCTCGCGGCTCGTCGTCAGCGTGCACCCGCAGCTGCAGGTAGGGTACAACAACATCCGGGTCTCGGTGTCGGAGCAGGTGCTGGTGATCCGGCGCGCGCAGCCGGCCGACGGCGGCGTGTGGACGTGCCGCGCGCACAACCCGCACGGCGAGCAGCGCCGGGACGCGCGGCTCAGGGTGCGCTCGCGGCTCGTCGTCAGCGTGCACCCGCAGCTGCAGGTAGGGTACAACAACATCCGGGTCTCGGTGTCGGAGCAGGTGCTGGTGATCCGGCGCGCGCAGCCGGCCGACGGCGGCGTGTGGACGTGCCGCGCGCACAACCCGCACGGCGAGCAGCGCCGGGACGCGCGGCTCAGGGTGCGCTCGCGGCTCGTCGTCAGCGTGCACCCGCAGCTGCAGGTAGGGTACAACAACATCCGGGTCTCGGTGTCGGAGCAGGTGCTGGTGATCCGGCGCGCGCAGCCGGCCGACGGCGGCGTGTGGACGTGCCGCGCGCACAACCCGCACGGCGAGCAGCGCCGGGACGCGCGGCTCAGGGTGCGCTCGCGGCTCGTCGTCAGCGTGCACCCGCAGCTGCAGGTAGGGTACAACAACATCCGGGTCTCGGTGTCGGAGCAGGTGCTGGTGATCCGGCGCGCGCAGCCGGCCGACGGCGGCGTGTGGACGTGCCGCGCGCACAACCCGCACGGCGAGCAGCGCCGGGACGCGCGGCTCAGGGTGCGCTCGCGGCTCGTCGTCAGCGTGCACCCGCAGCTGCAGGTAGGGTACAACAACATCCGGGTCTCGGTGTCGGAGCAGGTGCTGGTGATCCGGCGCGCGCAGCCGGCCGACGGCGGCGTGTGGACGTGCCGCGCGCACAACCCGCACGGCGAGCAGCGCCGGGACGCGCGGCTCAGGGTGCGCTCGCGGCTCGTCGTCAGCGTGCACCCGCAGCTGCAGGTAGGGTACAACAACATCCGGGTCTCGGTGTCGGAGCAGGTGCAGGAGCAGATACTCAGATAGCATTATTTATACCTGAGCCACCGGAACGCAGAAGTGTCATCAATCATCCATAAGCCTTTTAGCGTCCACTGCTGGACATAGGCCTCCCCTAACTTGGCAGGCTTTTATTACCTGTGCTCACAGTACAATTTAGTTTGTAAGTAAAATTACTTACGGCATTTTAAGTTCTTGCTGTCAATCTGCATTGTACCGCATCATAGGGGTGGTAAAGCTGGTTTTTGTGTGAGATGCCAGTAAGAGTGTTTTTTTATCGAGCATGGCCGTGGCGTAACACTTTTGTGTCGATATCTCATCACGCTATACGGCGACATCATGACAAGTCTAAATCACGCAAACGAATTTTTTCATGCTTACCGTTCGCATACATACACAAAGTTCTTATCGTGAACACAGAGAGCTTAGCCGCTCTACAGGCATAGATACATAGGTACGTCTCGCCTGGCGGAAGACGTTACTTTGCCAAACTTTAAGAAGTTTTCTTGTAAACTCGGCATACATGTTGTAAAGTAACGTTAACACCTTTAATACTAAGACAAGATTTAGATACAGCTACACAAGATACCATTGAAATTGAATCAATGCCAATAGGGTAGGTCTATGATGAAATGGTGATATAAAGACAAATTAATCGAAGATAGTTATTTTTTTGTTAAAATGTTTAGTGTCCGCGATGAAAAAAGTTTAAAATCTTATACGAAGATAGTTATTCTAATTTATATGCTGGTATATAAATTTTATTGCATTCACTTCAAAGGCACTTATATCATTGGGTTTCTTGCGTTGGCAACTCGATTCAGCTCAAATGCCGCCGCAAGCGCTCGGCGCGCTAATGCGATTTGCCGCCGCCCAACTCGCGTAACTCACTCACGCTGCACACGTCATAGCTCGCTCTCACATGGAAATTGGACATGGAAACTGATGCTCCTATTGAATATAAACAACCTTTAAGGTAACTTGACGTTTGCCACTTAATGAAATGATTAAGGTTTTAATAAATCATGAAGCGCAGATATGGATTGAAAACGTAATAATATACTTTGCATACTTTTTAAACCTTTCCTTACATTTGGGATTGATCGGAATATTTTATTGATTCTGAAAATGTATCTATTATAAAACGAGCCCTCGAAACTTACTATGTATGATCCTGTAAATTTTGGGTGATTCCCTCTTGTTCTACTAAGTAGTACAACAGTTGAATGCGTGTAGGTATAGTTATACTTCGCATACACTGAATAATAAGACCCTAAATGTAGCAGCCAGCTTACGAACCATCTAAGCCGATAAGACGGTGCTTGAACACGTTTTGATAAACTAAGTTGTGATAAAGTTAGTTCGGAAGTTTAGCACTAAGTTAGTTCTCAGTCCGAACTAAACTGAACTAAATGTTACGTTAGAGTATACGTCATAGCCTTCTCTTGACGTTCTCTTTTCAGTATATTTGGTTTAATGTCATTACAAAACACTTTCTTCAAGCCCGACTAGTTTCGAACCGATTCCGAGGTTCGTCATCAGGCGACAAGAGCTCGCTTGTGACTGATACGTGAAGACGTAAGATAAATAATACGTGAGGTAAGCCGCGTGATTTACGTAAAATGAATTCAAACACTCACGAATCATTCAGTACTAAAACATTTTCTTCAATTTAAGAGTCAAAGGGCTGCTCCTAATTTAGTGCGTTTTACTGCCCAAGACACCCTTCGTTTACGCAGTCGAATAGGATTTTAATAAAGCATTAATAGCAAATGTGACTGAACAAGTTTTAAAACTGGACTTAGTTGACTTAATGGGATTCAACTTAACGGGAATTCAACATTCAGAGAATTCAACTTAATGGGAATTCAACTTAGTGGACCTGAAGGGATTTAATAGGCCTGTAAATTATCTGAAGAGGAAGTTTGAGATAATAATGAAATAACTATTCATCTTCATGGCTGGATATTCTTAAACATTTGATTGATTACCGTAAGTATCAGGTATCAACTAAAAGACCTCAAAAGAACATTAAGATCTCGGGCGCTTAGTGGAAACTTTTTAGGATATTTAAGTACCTAATGGGTTATAGAGACTAGGTCTAACTAGGTACTGTAACTGACTAGGTACGTAAGACCAATGCACACTATTTCCGCTTCTTCTTAATTAATGTAAAATCTGTGCCATGGTGTGAAGTTACAACAAGTTGCGAAAAGTTTATGAAATTTCGTTTACGATATTAGTTAGTTAATTAAGTTTAAAATCTTAACATTGTTTTAGAAGTATGCAATCTTGTACAGTGTTTCTTTGAAGGTAATTAAAGCGTTTAGTGGCAGCCTGCAGCGCTACCAGCCAACGTCTCGGCACTCACCTCTAGCGTAAACTCGTTAACGTGGAGAGTTTAATCTTATCTTAATATTGACTAAACTGTTGCCTCATTAACTTTATAAGAACTTATCACAAGTTAAGAATGCTGTGTGTATTTTTGAAGTAAAAGTTCAAGGTCGTGACACCGTGCTCACTTACAAGCGCACGAACCTTTGTACATTGCACAAATTGTCATAGCTTTAACAGCTTGGATTATCACGAAATTGTCAAAAACTTTGCATAATCGTACGCGAAGGTCCGTCCTATACTTGTGGGTTCGCGTATTTGCGTGAGTGTGAATGAGGGTCCTAACTGTCACTCAATGATAAGGAGCTGCGCTATTTGTGGATTTGTCAGTCAGTCAGTCAGTGTCAAGAATACTAGAATAATCCCAAACCCAATAAAGTTTCCGAAGAGTTCATAAGATAAATTTTCAAATTGCTCAGGACAAATTAAATAAAAAATATGGTGTCACTAACAAACCATATCTGGTTATTGAAGAATTTGGAAAAATCCAAAATTACTGTAGACTGTTTGATGCGAAGATAATCCTAACTTCCAAAATGCCCTGTTTGTTGAATGTGGCAAATTCTTACCATTGCCTGTCTGAAACTCTAGGGCGAGGTTGTTTGCTGAGAACCTTCCTTTTAAGTCATTAGTAAGCTGTACATAATAAATTATGTGTCGGCAACAAAAGGGGGCCATTTTCCCTAATGGCAGTTTGATTTAATTCACAAGTAATTGTGGAAACAACCGGAGAAGTTATTCAAACGTCAATTTTGATTATTCTCGATACACTCGAGAGATTTCAGTTTCTATGTCACGGCTTATTTAGAGAAGTAAACTAAACGGAATAGAAATGCGAATATTGTTGTAACTGAATCGTTCTAATGCGAAAACTCTCTGTGCATCGGGCATGGAAGGTGTTTGTGCAAAAATATTAATCGGTGAGAAGGGGAAGGTAGTCATTTCAACTCAATAGATCTGATACTAATGATTTTTAGAATTTGCCACACTTCCAATTTATTATTGCGTTTCTCCGGGATAATTTTGGTAAGGAATCAACAGTAAACAAATACAAACTGATTTGAGTGGTAACGAAACTTTACACCATTCGCCTGAAGCATTATTAAACAAACAACTGAACGGAACAATCTTAGATCAAGGTGAGCGACTAGAAATTAAAAATTTAAATCCCAAGTGTTTATTGTACAAACCTTGTCGAGTTACAGTTTTATTGTTAGAATAGAATGGATGAAATTATAGCCCGCCATTCACACCCTTTTGCGACCACCTTCATTCCTTATTCCGACGTCGTGATGTACGACATCTTGAATAATTTGTACTGTTCTCAAACTAAATACACAATCTTGTACTCAATTGTTGACGTTATTGAGGTTAAGAACAGACTGAAGGCAAGACAGTTTGCGGATAATAATTGATTATACACTCGGCTCGGGTAATGTTTATGTCACATTGAGGTTACTTAGATGATTAGGTACTCGTCTATAAATAGATGAATGTTTCAACTACATTTCGCTGTGGATCACATATTACATGAAAATTCGTATCGTGAATAGGAATAGAATAGAAATTAAATGTTTTATGTTTCTAGTTATTTCCATGAAAGAAGTAGAGTCCCGTAAGAAACACAGATACAGAGGGAGCATATTAATGGGATTTTATATAATAATAATAATAATAATAATAATCTTTATTTAATCGGGCAACTACAGTCCATAATTTGTTAGTAACAGTTCCTTAAAAACTATGTTAGTACACGCATTTGTTTAAATTAAATTTCATAAATTAAATTCAATTAAAAATACAATAAAATCAATAATAAATTAAATTCAATAAAACAATAAAATCACAATAAAATCAATAAAATCACTAATAAATTAAATTCAATTAAAGTACAAGAGATTAAACAAATTAAATTAAATAAAAATAAAATAAAATCACCAAATTTAATATATCATGTACCTGCGAGGCACTCCGTGCAGACAGTGTTGAGTCCCGGAAAGGTCCACGTCTATTTCGGACATGGTCCGCACAAAGTGCCTCAGTACAGGTGCATGCTGATCATCTGCCACTATCTTCAGGATGCTGTTGTTACTCCCCCTTATCCTTCTCATCAGCGATGCAACCTTGCTTCTCAGAACGGCACGGAAGCCATTCGTGTGGTTCTGCGCGAACATCGCCGATGCGCTACAGAAACGGGGAAGACCCAACAACATCCTGAAAATATTATTATATTGCACGCGTAGTGCGCTAAGCGATCTTTTGGTGTACCTCATCCACAGACCGCCCGCGTACAGACCCTGACAATACGCTTTGAAGAGCGTTATTTTGACCTGGTCTGAACAGCGAGCGAATCTGCGGACCAGCATATTGCCTCGGATCGCCAGCGCCCTACGTTCCCTTTCTATGTCTTCATCGTCTTTAAGGCTGTCAGTAAGGAAGTGTCCGAGGTATTTAAATTTGTGCACTCGTTTGAGGTCCACCCCATTCAGTTTAATCACTGGGTTAGTGTCGGTACGCTTATTGGCAGCCTTAAACACCATGTACACCGTTTTCTTCTCGTTGTATATGAGCCCATGTGCTGCCGCGTAGTTCTCACACACATCAAGCAGCTCTCCGATTGCCTTTGAAGTCGGGCCCAGCAGCACCATGTCGTCCGCGTAACTGATGTTATTAAAAGATACGCCACCAACGCTGCAACCGACACGCATGCTGCTGAGCTCAACCAAGAGGTCATTTACATATAGATTGAAGAGCTTGGGTGAGGTCAACCCCCCCTGCCTCACCCCGCACTCCAACCCATATGCCTCGGAGAAACTGTTCGCCCACTTCACAACATTGGATTGGTTCCCATACCAGTACTTAAAGATGTTAAGCATCTCCACCGGTACACCCCTGCTCACCATCTTTCCCCAGAGCACATCATACGACACGAGATCAAAGGCCCTGGAAAGGTCAAGAAAACAGGCGTATACCGGCGTTCTACGTGTCGTGTAGTACTGGACGGCATGCTTGACACTCACGATTGCGCTCTCTGTAGATAATCCAGGCCGAAACCCGAACTGAGCATCATGTAGATGTAAATGTTTCTGCAAGCAAGAATCAAGCAAACCGTCCAGCACTTTAGCCACTATAGTCGCGAGGGAAATAGGGCGATAATTGCTCTTGTCCGAGATATCTCCTGTCCTGTTCTTAACTATGGGCACTACCATGGTTTTCATCAGGTCAGTTGGTAAGTAAGAATGACTGATGCACATGATGATTTTGTTTGGCACTTTTTGGGTACGGAATCCCTAAAACAATAAACTTTAAATACTAATTAGTTCAATATTCTGACTAGCTGCCCCATTATCAATTATCATAAAACAAAACACTTATAAAGGAAAAGTAGTTTTTTGTATTTAAACTTTAATATAACTTCTACGACATTCATACAGTGTTAGTATTAGATGAGTACTTCGCGCCATAAATTATTTAAAAAAGGAACCGCGCGACTAGAGCTAATCCATATTGAAGCAAGACACGTGACGGTCCCGTGCATAATTCATGTGCACGGCCGCCGCCCGCCGTGCCGGCATGTGGCTCTGGATGCCTGTAGGACATGCTTCAGCTTCTTTTCGTTATCGCCATTGACTGTCAAATGTTATAGCTATGATCTTCGATACGGTGTGGACGTCTGGTCCAGCGACAGGAACGATATGACGAGACTGATCGATGATGAATGTAGATGGACGAATGAAACGAGACGCGCAAAGAAAAATGGATGGGTTGAGTGACAGTCGACAGATGATTTGAAAGTTATGAGAATACGTATGTGTAGAAGCGAAAGATAATGGGAACTGAAGGTGCTTTTTGCGTTAACCTCATTTAGAAATTTGTAAGGAAGATGGTGGTCTTCGATACCTAACCTAGCGCAATCTCGTAGACTCTGTGAAAGTACATGAGTGGAGGATATCCAACTTTATTTTATTTTCCACAATTGCATTTGGCCTTGTAATCAATATCTGATCATCGCTGCTCATGATTGTCTGTCTGAAATTCAAACTTTGGAACAGACTTCTTTATTTTTTTTATTCCTCAGGTAGCAAACTCCGGTAGCTCAGTGGCATTCAACTGCTCAGTCGAAGGCGGAGATGCGAGAGTGAGATGGCTGCACGATGGCGTGCCAGTGGGAGGGGGAGAGAGGACCCTGCGGATCCACGGAGTGGCGCGCGTCCACAGAGGGATGTACCAGTGCTTCGCTGAGAGAGATCTGGACAGCGCGCAGGCCGCTGCTGAACTGAGACTTGGAGGTAAGAGGAGCTTACCAAAATAGGTTTGCACTTTGCGATTGAACCAGGTCGGCATTTGTTTATTACATTACAGGTTAAATATCAGTTTATGGTTCGTGAACATTCACGTATGTTGTAAACTGTGTAAATATAATCACTTGCGTATGCCATTGAAAACAGTATAACAAAACAATACACAATAGTAAGTTGTGACATGCATGTAACGCATACAATAAACCCATTACATAAATATGGAATGTTTTGGAAAAAAATATCAAACATACTTTTACGTAGACGATACATAAACTTCGATAAATCTCGAAAGAAGTAAAAATTTTACTTAAGAAACAATCTCCCAAAGACCAGATATTGATAATTCAAACCGGGTCTCGAGTATTTATAACGGAGAAATGTTAAACAATTATATTAACATAATGTAAAACTTTCAATTATTCTAAGGAGCTTTATCTCCAGCCTCAAAGGTCCAACCTAAGTAGTAATTCCGAGAACATTACACATTTAAATTTATTCAACTAAAAGAGAAGCGTGGCATTAAAACTAAGCTCCTGAGGCATGAAAGGTAAAAAAGGTTCGCATTTAAGCTCTTTGGTACTTGGCAATTGATTTTCTTCGGTGTTTTATTCTTCGATGAGAAATGCTCGCGACTCTGCTGACTAATACAGTGGCTCTATCTCACTCGGGCAGGGGAAGCTGAATCATACGCCGCGTTTGCTTAGCTTTGCTTTAGTTCCTTTTTCCCTGTCTGTTAAACCCACAGATTCAGGTTCAATCCCTTATGTAATTCGGAAACGTTTTAAATAAAGCAGAAGATTACAATTTTTTTTTCTTGCGACGACTTTAAATGAATGCCGAATATTAAAAGAACTTAAGTCGTGCAACGGACCCAACGGTCGCTGATTTTCAGTTTGAACCCTTTATCCTAGCTTTACCTCATAGAAGGGGCGTATACAGGGTGTCCCGTAAGTTGTACGACAAACTGAAATGGAAGACAGCTTAGAGAGACCTACCAGATCTCAAAAAATCGTTTTAGTAAAAGTCTCACCGTTTTCGAGATTTTGACCTTGAACATTTGAACATTTGTGTATTCAAGTAGATTACATATAGGATGTAGAACATTTCGGAACGAATTAAATCAATTTGTATCTATACAACTCTGAAAGCGCATAAACTGGACGCAACCAAGGAGTTTCTAATATCTAGGACTTGTTAACGAGAAACACGCACGATATTTGATTTTGGTATGTATGGCGTCCAGTAACTTGCAAACGTGTCTACTGCACGAAACGATTCACAGAAAATTCGTTCTTTCTAAACTGTGATTGAGTTTGTTTGAACAATAATATTCGTACGTTCGAATAATATTTCGTTCTTAAACAATCGTTTATTCATAATTGATTTTAAGACGAGCCCTATGTTTAAAGAAGTCAATGATTAGTTAAAAATATTATAATGGTATATTATTATTTCGACATCTAAATAAACATCTGGTTTACAGTTTCAAATAATGAATTATGCTGAAATAATTTAATGTGAAGCTGCAGTTAATGAATTTGGTAGGCTAATGTTGACCCACTTCCACACTGTGGTCAACAGCTGATCCACTTGACATTGTTCGGACGGGTTTAATGCACAACTTCATAGTGCCCTATTATACCTAAATTATGAGAAGGCAATTATTAAACAGAGTGCATTTATTTTCTCTCAAATATTGGCATAGTCTTTTAATACAATAATGAAATTACCGTTCATATATTTTAACTTTAACATTGAAATAACAATATAGTGCATTAAGAAACATCGAGATATTCATCATATTGCGTGAACAATATCTTTATTCACGGGTTGAGACAATATTGATTAAATGTTTATTCAATGTCGCTCCCGCACTAGGATTTCATGTTATACCTGTCATTCCCAGCGTCTATGCCTTCGGATAATATATGTACATACATAAGACTTTATCTACACTTACCAGCTTAAAACAAATATTACATTGTCCTCCCTTTAGACCCCTCGCTTGGCAGGGTAGGGTGCTTATCACCTGATCCCTAGGCATTGTATAGCAGCCGAATAAGTCGTTATCATATTCAATTGTAATGAAATAGAGTAGGGATTATAAAAATAATTATAATAGCAATACTATTTAACAAGTAAAATGTTATGTCCGGAGGTTATTAACATGTGAAATTTGGGGCAGGCGTAGTTCGGATTGCGTCACTGGCCGGCATTGGTTATTGATTATCGCTGCAGTAATGAACGGTGCGGCCGAGTGTGGCGACTGACATGAGTGATGGGCTGTGACGTGCGGTGCTGACGAATTCACTGGTTGCTGCTGAACACAGAGTCCCTACTTCTAGTGACATAAATCTTGTTATTAACCCTTCCTGATGCAGTTTGACGCTGTATAAAGATAGTTTGTTTAATACTGTATGTGGTAACCCGCTGCAATCCACGAATCTTTCCTCATTCTACACCTACTAATTCTTGGGATTTTTTTGCCGCTTGTAGGTACTTCCAAAATCACAATTGAATCCCTTTTCCAATCAAAATGGGACCACTATATAAATAATGAAGTCCTGGGTCCAATCGGCTCAATCCCTCGCCGGGCAGATGCGGGATTATTAGTTAACGTTTATTTTAATTATCTATTTATTTATAATTCAAACGTGGTTACTGGTCTCAAAACACGACTACATAAATTACTTTCACAGGCTCTATTAGTCATTAAAATTTTAATTAGTACCTACTCTTAAAGTTTTCTTTCAATAACATCAAATTAAATGAATTTAAGTTTTTTAAGTTCAAGGCTTTCACTAAGTAAAACGCTCAACCTTCTTATACCTAATCTCGTACCTATTGCTTTAACATCAAGTGGAATGAGGGTAACCGCGTGTGAATTTTCCGCTAGAGGCGCTAGTGATAAGGGAGGTCTGTCTGTCACTTTTCGCTTGTCTGAATTTCATTTGTCACTGTTTATGTATGGGCGGGCTTTGACAGCATGACCGCCCTCTGCAGTGGCGCCAACTGGTGAGCACAAAAACGGTTACCCTCATTGGAATCAAGTATTTACATACTCGTAATTGGAAAGAAAAAAAACATTTTATGAAGCATACATTACAGAAAAAGTGAAATTAATATGAAAAAAAAAATCATTAAAATAAATGTAGATGAATTGGGACTCACTAAGCAAAAAACCTTAAGTATTAGCCGCTGATTTTCAGGTCAACCCGTAATGGGCAGTTACGGCTTGGTTTATTTTTTAATATTTTAATTCATTAACAACATGCAGACAAGGTAATAAAATCGTAACTTCAAGGTTATTTAGGTACTTGGAACTGGTCTAGAATAAATAAATAAGGCAACACACTCATAGCCCCACACTAGGATTCCTATTGTCGTGGGTGCCATAGACAACACACAAGACAATAATATAAGACGAGAACAGTAATATAAGCTCATCATTCAAATTTCTGCCTCACTGGGAATCAGACCCTTGGAACAGCGATCCAGCATGTTAAACAGTGTGCCATTCGGGTAGTCGCTGGGAATAGAACCCATCACCCTTGGAACAGCGATCCGGCATTGCGCCATTCGACTCGTCATGATTTTATGAGTAGCATAATTCAATAACCGCGTACATAGTGTACGACCGATCAGACCCATGTACCGCTGCAACAGATTTAGGTATCGCGGTGGTGGCGCGCCAGCTGCAGCCGCGGGCGCCGATACTGAATATTTTAGACGAGGCATAGTTTCTTCACTTTACACGACATATCTGGTATCCGTATTTGCCAATACAAGATATAGCTATCGTTTACCTGCGTTTATCGTTACCTGAAACCTGCGTGATGAGACCTATACCTACTATTTATGCCTCGCCCACACTGTTTAGGAGGAAGGTAACAGAAATCCAGATGGACCAAAAATCCTACCACCATGCTCAAGTTCTGGTGGTAGAGTGGTTTCCTTCGCCTCAAAATGGATAAAGCTCCTTCTATTACATAAATTTAAGATATAGAACTCATTTTCCCCTTGAACGTAACTATGACTTTAAAAAGAAACTGACAACAAAATGAAATGAAAATGAACATCACATACATAAAGACTTAACATAAGATAAATTAAACGAAACGCCTTTACAGTTTTTTGAATAACTCATATTCAAATTCGTTACATGTGTGTGTTATTTTTAATTAATGAGAAGAACGCTTACTCACTCATTTCAAAGTGAATACTGATCTACTTATGCAGATTATTTTAAAACACTAGGAATTATTCCGTTCAGAATTGCACTAGTACCAAAGCTATGAAAAATAGGAAGAAAGCAAAGCTCATAACATGAGATTGGAAGCAGTAACAATAGGATTTGTCGGGCACATAATAGGTTTCCGTATGAGCCGAACCTATCATTTCCAAGTAATAAAAATGATATGACCCTGAGACGACTCCCCAGGGAAGAAAGATTGATCCTAGTGAATAATGAAAATGTTATTTCCTAAGACCTGGTGAACGAAAAATTGATCCTTATTGTTTTCTAAACGAAGTTGTTGTGGTGTGGAAGTTTTGTCTTAGTAACACATCTTTTTTTAAAGAAACTTTACAGTAAAAAGCTAAAAGTTAAGTTTATTTGAGAATTTTTTAACCTTCATACAATTTTTGTCACGATTTTATTAATGAAATTTTTATTTTGTCGCCCAAAAGAGACGCAAGACGATAAGTTCTGGGCTTCTGGCCAGCAGTAGGTAAGCGGGCTTTCTTCTTTTCCATTATGCAGTATTCCAGTGAAAATGTAACCATTACAACCATAATTTTTCAACAAAAACAAATATTAATCGTGAACCTAGCCATGTTATATGAAAGACGCTGAAATTTTTACCACAAGTCACTCGCTGTTGTCCATTTTAATTTCGGGCGCAAATTCGTTCCCCAAGGAGCTCAACGCCGGCTCTCGGGATAGGACCATACACCCTGGTAACGTATCGCCTGTCACAGCGTCTGGCACAGCCCGTAATAAAGTTTGTACTAGCCCAGTTCGTAATTCGCCAGCTCATAACTCCAAACCTATTGTGCCCATCCATAGCGGGTAATGTGACGGCTCGGTCCGCCTAATTCATGATAGGCTTCGCGGTTTTGCTACCCCTGATATAATAACTTTGTACACTTGTATTGCTTTTTGATTCATCGGTGTTCAGTAAGACGGGATAGTATATAACAACTTATTACAACACATATTGCACGCGGCATTGTATGTGTAAAAATATTTGGATTTATAATTATGTTTAAAAGATGTCGGCAATACTATCAATTTTAATATTTTGAATTTTCTTTATTCTATAAATCATTTTTAAAAAACCCTCTTAGAGATTAACTAAACAGTAAAGCAATCATTTTTAGTATGCCTTGAAAATTTACGGATTTTTAAAGAAATTTTCAACGATTTATTTTGGAACCTTCGGAGGTCCCATATCAAAAATTCTTCCCCAGTACTACTGGGGTATAAAAATACTATGGTACAAATTCCAAGTTGCTTTCGTTAGCATGACTAAAATTAAAGACAAAAAGATCAGATCTATCGACCATAAATAATAGTACCTATAAGATCGTTTAGTAACGTCGTCACAATGTATGAGCATCGAGTGAAATGTAAATTAACCGTCAGTCATACGTTATGAATGTTTCCAGTGAAGACCTCCAAGTCCTGTTAAAAAGATAATATATTCGTGAGCTGGATGGCTCCGTGATGTACGGTCCCATACGTCCTTTGTTTGCGCCGGATCCCGCAGCGTTGATTGGATTCTGTTTTGACGGCGCTGATTAATGGCACGCCTTCCGTCCTATTTCATTATCTACTGGAGAATGTATTTCAATATTTCGATGCCTTTTCATTAAATTAACAAATGACCTTCTGGCGTCTCACTTCAGTAGCGACGTAGACACGAACGGAGCCACAATTATTAATTTTGGTAGTAATCGCAAATTGAGATTAATTGCAAATCTCCAAGTGAAGTCTAGGGGAGAATGATATTAATTATGAATGTCATTTGAGATAAAGCAGAAAAATTGATTTTTATTTATATTTTTAACCTCAAACGCGTAAAGAGGGGTTTTAAATGTTTGATCAATAGGTACGAGTAAGTGACTATTATTCTCCTGGCCCTTTTACCAATAAGATAAACACATACTAATGGGTACCTCTGCTCGCGTCTCTGTAATATAACACTTTAATACGTCACCATCACAAAAACTTGAGAAATCGTTATTAAACGAAATAAAATGAAGTTGATAACAAGGGCCACACCATAAACTATTGTTGCCTAGCGAGTATTGCTTATTATTTTTGTATCCAACGTTCCTTTATAGAGGTTCTTAACAATGAAGTACTACAGATGAAAAGTTTGGGTTTTATTATAATGGATTTCTATTTATACAATAATTGAATTCGTGATAGGACCTACTTTTTCATTTGAATCGCTGGTTTTATATTAACAGCTAACTGTTTGTGTTCTTTATTTGATATTTTGTTTAATAAGTACCTTACCTACGAGTATCCAATGTCAAAATGAATAAATTTTGATTTTTTTTACTATAAAACCATGCATTCATTTAATTTAACATAACAAATGATTTACAATTTTTATCATGATACCTAAATGTCATGCAAATTTTATGACCTTTGTAGTAATATATTAGCATAATTTAAACAATATTAAATTAATTAAATTTGCATAATCGATAATATCTATCTAACTATCAATATAGGATAATTATACAATCTGACCACTGTAGTTTTATTGTAGTTCAACATATTTTAATTGGAGTCATAATTAAAAGCTTTAAAATAATGTGTAAATCATTAATTTCAACGTAAAGAATGGCTTCAGCCCTTTATTGACCCTCTCTGAGTATGGCTCTCCGCACATGTAAGATCTACTCGTAGAGCGTACTCCATCCGCTTCAGTGCAGGGGTTAGTGGCCAACCCTGTGTCGGGAAAATGTAAATAATAAATTCATAGTTTTAAAAACTAAAAACACACTTTTTTAAATCAAACAATTTAGTCATGAGGATTCATCTTGTCTGGAATCAATTCCCAGCTTAGAATTCGGTCAAGATTGTCATATCTACCTGCAATATTATTGTCATCAAATCTTGATGTCTGTGCAAATTTTCAAGTAAATCAAACTTCTTGATATGGATGAGCATCATGCTGAAGGGTTCTATTACATACAGTTCAAGCAAATATATTCATGTTAAAAATGTTTTAACGTTCCGAAAAGATATACCTTTGAAAGCTTTAAATGTATTTGTTTGGAGTTGATGGAACAGCCTAGACATGAGTTTGAAATAAACCCATAAGTAGTAAAGCGTTGCTGTAACTGTGAGTAGGGAAAAAAACCCCTTGGAAGTTTCTTGCCGCTTCTCCCAAGCTCACTCTAACTTCCAGACACGGTCCCGGAGCTGCAGTACACGTTCATCGAGCAGGCGCTGCACCCGGGCCCGGCGCTGGCGCTGCGCTGCTCGGCCGCCGGCGCGCCGCCGCCGCGCTTCACCTGGCTGCTGGACGGACAGCCGCTCGACGAGCACAGCACGCCGCAGAGGTTTGTACAGGGGTTACAATAGTGTCGGAATGTAATGATTTTCAAAGCATTTGTGACGTGTGGAGTGTGATGAGGTACGGTCTTACGTTTAATAGTAGGTACCTAAATAATAGACAAGACCATTAGACCAAGACAATAATAACACCTAAGAAATTACCGATGTTCAGCAGGGTGCAGCATTAGCTGAGAAGGGTGGCTTAGACTTTAGATCGATTGGTGGTATTTTACCGCAAAGTATTTTAGAATAGCAGAGAAAGACCCCCGAAGTACGTACAGACTACTACAGAACTAGACACACTTCTACCTACTAGTTCCAATAGGTCGTTTTTTTTAATAACGATCATACAACATACTACACGTATAACGTTACTAAAGTAATGATCATTGCCGTTCGCTCAGCGATAAATAATTATTGCCACATTTGTGTTCACACAATTCCAGGAGCATATCCCAGTTCCTGAGCCCCATGGGCGAGGTGGTGAGCTACCTGAACATGAGCTCGGTGCGGCCCGAGGACGGCGGCCGCTACACCTGCCGCGCCACCAACTCGCGCGGCTCGGCCGAGCACTCCGCCAGGCTCAATGTTTATGGTAACTCTTCAGCCATTTCGCAATATTGTTTCACATGAAGACATCACGAAAACCTGACTCACGCTATTGAAGATTTGTACACTGAACGCTTATGCATTATGCGATCTCTGAAAAAGCCCTGAGAGCATTCATTCGTTGCCTCGTCTACCCGTAAGCATGTCAACTTGCCTGGCGGACAATCTCCCTTTGCCAAAATATGAAAGCTTCGATTCACGACTTCACTCTTTTCCGAGGTTCCCTCAGTTTTATTTCACAAAATACAAGAATTTTTGCTGAATTGAAATGGTATTTAGACAGTTTTTGTTACGCTTCCTTCCGTCACCGTCAGTCAGTCAGTGATCCCCATCGTTGATGGGTGACGTTGATCACTTACCTTGAGGGAGGTGACCAGTCTACTTGTAAGCTTGCTTAGGCTATACATAGAAGCTCAGACCAATAAACTATAGACGGCGTGCCGTGAACAAAAGCGTGAAGCCGGCAAAATACACGGCGGCACTCACACCAAAACGACTTGTGTGTTGGTCCTTCTAAATAATAAAAAATGAATGAAGATTTGTGTTCCAAAAAATAAAGTTTAAATTTGTTCTAGTTCAAACTGTCAACATAGGGCATTCTATTGGTTCCGATGTGTGTTTTAGGCACACTTTTGCCGGCTTCACGCTTTTGTTCACGGCACGACGTCTATAGTTTGTTGGTCTGAGCATAGAAGAAACCCGTGCTCAATATGACTTAAGATGTTGATGACTGCACGTACGTGTGTTGGCAGGTCCGCCGTCGATCCGCAACATCGGGCCGGTGCGCGTGGTGGCCGGCGTCAACGCCACGGTGCACTGCCCCTACTCCGGATTTCCAATCAGGTTGATGGAGGTGCATTTGTTTAGTAAGATTATAAGTTTCCTTGTTTTGTTTGCTAGCGCTCGGAGGTCGGAGATATAGCGGCTAGGGAATCTGCTGCTGGGTTAAGCTGATAGGAGTTGTAACTAAATAGTCACTGATGAAGTCTTGCGATTTTTGTAATTGTACCTATTGCTGAAGAGTTCACTATAAAAATGGTGCATGTTTCATACCACATTTCTTAGAATCTGTGATATACCTAAATAACTATAAATTTACTCACACGTATATAAAAAATACACGTGAAGCAACAAAAGATCAGTCCTGTACGGATGCATGCGTGTGCGCAGCTCGATCACGTGGCAGCGCGGCGGGCTGGCGGCGGGCGCGCGCGCGGCGGCCGGCGACCTGCTGCTGTGGCCGGCCGAGCCCGCCGACGCCGGCCTCTACTCCTGCCGCGTCGCCGCGCCCTCCGGCCAGTACGCGCAGAAGGACATACAGATCTTTGTTAGAAGTAAGTTGTGAAGAGTTGGCGTGAGTTTGTGAGCCGGGCTTGTCACGGTTAGTAGAGCGTGTTCTAATAAGGAGTAAATACTACACATGGTGTTGCACGGCAGTCCTGCTACCTAGAACTGGGCTTGGTAAGTCGCATGTCTAGATAGCTATACTCATAAATAATGTAGCATTTGAACAGTGAAACTATTTTTGAAATCAGTCCAGTAGGTTATAAGATCTTTCGTTACAAAAAGACAAATATTCTTTCTTTACAATATTAGTGAAATAAAGAACTCTCGTTGATGTAATCTTCAGAATGATTTAAACTTTGTTAATTAAAATTCAAAAGAAAATAAATATTAATATCACTTCTAAAGGACCAAAGAAAGTTGGTACAAGTAGATACCTACTTGTCAGCGTAGTGCCAGGCAATTATTCCTTGAAACATCTCCCGGAGAAATTATTTGTTTCTACATTAATTTAATACAAAAAATATTATGTATCTGTGATTCGGGTTGCCTGAATTAATTGATTATAGTGATGATTATGTTACTGACGACACATGATGTGCCTGTCCCTCACAGATCCGCCAAAGATAGCGGGGTTCAGTTTCCCCGGGGACCTGGTGGAGGGCAGCTCCATCCAGGTGCTGTGCGGCATCACGTCGGGCGACAAGCCCGTCTACTTCTCCTGGCTCAAAGACGGTCAGCACATCCCGCCTGGATTACAGGTAATCACATTCATTTAAAATGTTCATTGTCCCACGCAATAAACGAAAGTCATCCAACCATCAATCATCAGCGATTATAATTATTTTGTGTAACTTGAAATGAGAAGTATAAAGATGAAGTTTAAGTTTCACGCAGACAAAATCGAGAAACCTTTCAAAATATTATGCCTACGATATAGGTAACTAGGAAGTAAAGAAAAAGTTATACCTTCTTCTCTAACTGTCTATGAAAGACCACCACACAAATGAGCGAAACATTTCCTGTCCCTTGTCTTTCATTCATTGATCTCCGAAGTGAAGTCATTTCTACTGTGTCATAAATGTGTCCAGCTCTTCAACAGTTTTACCCAAAGTCATGCGATTCCACTGCAGGTGCAGGAGAAGTCGCTGGACGAGTTCAGCTTCCTGATCTTCACGCACGTGACGGCGCGGCACAGCGGCCGCTACACGTGCGTGGCCAGCAACTCCGCCGCAGAGGTCAACCACACCGCCACGCTCGCTGTCAAAGGTACGCGAAACAAACTAACGTCCTGATCTCGCACGTGACGGCGCGGCACAGCGGCCGCTACACGTGCGTGGCCAGCAACTCCGCCGCAGAGGTCAACCACACCGCCACGCTCGCTGTCAAAGGTACGCGAAACAAACTAACGTCCTGATCTCGCACGTGACGGCGCGGCACAGCGGCCGCTACACGTGCGTGGCCAGCAACTCCGCCGCAGAGGTCAACCACACCGCCACGCTCGCTGTCAAAGGTACGCGAAACAAACTAACGTCCTGATCTCGCACGTGACGGCGCGGCACAGCGGCCGCTACACGTGCGTGGCCAGCAACTCCGCCGCAGAGGTCAACCACACCGCCACGCTCGCTGTCAAAGGTACGCGAAACAAACTAACGTCCTGATCTCGCACGTGACGGCGCGGCACAGCGGCCGCTACACGTGCGTGGCCAGCAACTCCGCCGCAGAGGTCAACCACACCGCCACGCTCGCTGTCAAAGGTACGCGAAACAAACTAACGTCCTGATCTCGCACGTGACGGCGCGTCACAGCGGCCGCTACACGTGCGTGGCCAGCAACTCCGCCGCAGAGGTCAACCACACCGCCACGCTCGCTGTCAAAGGTACGCGAAACAAACTAACGTCCTGATCTCGCACGTGACGGCGCGGCACAGCGGCCGCTACACGTGCGTGGCCAGCAACTCCGCCGCAGAGGTCAACCACACCGCCACGCTCGCTGTCAAAGGTACGCGAAACAAACTAACGTCCTGATCTCGCACGTGACGGCGCGGCACAGCGGCCGCTACACGTGCGTGGCCAGCAACTCCGCCGCAGAGGTCAACCACACCGCCACGCTCGCTGTCAAAGGTACGCGAAACAAACTAACGTCCTGATCTCGCACGTGACGGCGCGTCACAGCGGCCGCTACACGTGCGTGGCCAGCAACTCCGCCGCAGAGGTCAACCACACCGCCACGCTCGCTGTCAAAGGTACGCGAAACAAACTAACGTCCTGATCTCGCACGTGACGGCGCGGCACAGCGGCCGCTACACGTGCGTGGCCAGCAACTCCGCCGCAGAGGTCAACCACACCGCCACGCTCGCTGTCAAAGGTACGCGAAACAAACTAACGTCCTGATCTCGCACGTGACGGCGCGGCACAGCGGCCGCTACACGTGCGTGGCCAGCAACTCCGCCGCAGAGGTCAACCACACCGCCACGCTCGCTGTCAAAGGTACGCGAAACAAACTAACGTCCTGATCTCGCACGTGACGGCGCGGCACAGCGGCCGCTACACGTGCGTGGCCAGCAACTCCGCCGCAGAGGTCAACCACACCGCCACGCTCGCTGTCAAAGGTACGCGAAACAAACTAACGTCCTGATCTCGCACGTGACGGCGCGGCACAGCGGCCGCTACACGTGCGTGGCCAGCAACTCCGCCGCAGAGGTCAACCACACCGCCACGCTCGCTGTCAAAGGTACGCGAAACAAACTAACGTCCTGATCTCGCACGTGACGGCGCGGCACAGCGGCCGCTACACGTGCGTGGCCAGCAACTCCGCCGCAGAGGTCAACCACACCGCCACGCTCGCTGTCAAAGGTACGCGAAACAAACTAACGTCCTGATCTCGCACGTGACGGCGCGGCACAGCGGCCGCTACACGTGCGTGGCCAGCAACTCCGCCGCAGAGGTCAACCACACCGCCACGCTCGCTGTCAAAGGTACGCGAAACAAACTAACGTCCTGATCTCGCACGTGACGGCGCGGCACAGCGGCCGCTACACGTGCGTGGCCAGCAACTCCGCCGCAGAGGTCAACCACACCGCCACGCTCGCTGTCAAAGGTACGTGAAAATAACCTTGCTAGAACCGTGGTCGTCAAACTGTGGCCGGCAGCCGAGATCTGTGCAGACCGTGGTGGGGATCTTAAAACGAGGGGAGGTTAAAAGTGGCAGTGGATAGTATCGACCTTTCTAGTGCCTATGTAGCTATAAAAGGACCTTTCGTTACCTTGGCCAAGAAAGCTTAACGACCGCTGTTTTATGATGTTGTACATCAACAAATAACCAGACTTTATTAGACTCTCTGTGGTTATCTGCTTTTGATGAACGAAAACATCGGTAGGTAACTTACACCTACCTGTTGGTTATTGCGAGGTTTTAGTGACAATCAAACTTAGCTCTTTTCATTTTATTAAACGCATATTTATAGAGAAGTCCCCTATCCAACGGTCCAATAGTTATGAACTTTGTGAACTTTTGCAAAAAATAACACAAAGATATGTTTCGATTAAACGCTTTATAAACTCTGTAATTCTGGGCAAGAAAATATAAGTTTAAGATCCTCAATACTTTGTTGTGCAATATTTCAGTGGCCCCATCCTGGGTGTACGAGCCGCAGGACGTGTCGGCGCTGCTGGGCACGCCCATCCTGGCGCACTGCGTCACCAAGGGCTACCCTGAACCCAGGGTCACGTGGCTGAAGGCACAAGGTGAGCTCGTTGTTACTCTGCTGTTACCACGATTATTATTATGTCCTCATTGACAGGCCCTGTGCCTGATTGTCAATGTTTAAATGTGAATTACATACATGAAATATATTAAAAATATAAATGTAGAGACAGGTCATCTGATGATAAGTATATGAAGCACGCCAGTTATGTCAGCGAGAACTTGGCTTGGACACGCTCCTGCGTGTCTAGATACTGCTGTATCTTGCATCTTCATTCTCTTATTTTCATTCACCATCTCGATCATGTCAACATTTTAACGAGCAAGGGGTTAGCAGCTACAATGCCACAATCATGCAGACACGTCAAACTCACACCTATATTTTTGTACCAGTGATGTGAAAACATCGAACAAAACAAATTAATTCTGATTTCAAACAACTTGACTGATGGAGCTGGTTGGTCCCAGGCGTGGGCGCCGGTGACTTCCGGCCGCTGTCCCACCTGGAGGTGGGCATGGCGGTGCTGAGCAACGGGTCGCTGGCGGCGGCGGCGGCGGCGCGCGCGCACGAGGGCCGCTACCAGTGCCGCGCCGACAACGGCGTCGGCCGCGGGCTCGCCAAGGTCATCAATGTGGCGGTCAATGGTAGGTACTGCTTGAAGCGGTGGCATGCTCGTAATATCACCATTAGATTTTAAAACAATTTTACAAGAAGAAAAATTCTCAGTTTCATATGCACATGCTTTTGGATTTAACTCAGTAAAGCGCGTTTTTCCTTATAACTCAGGAGGCTTAGAGCATAGAACTCATACGATTTATGGGCACAATCCCTCCGGAGCAACAGCTATAATACATGTTGCAAAAATGGAAAAATGTTTAAGTATCCTGAAGTTAAAGTAGAGGCTTACCTGAGCTACATAACCAGGATCGATTCCCTTAGAACCTGCTATTACCGTTTCGAAAAATTGTTTCAATTTCGTGAAAAATAATGGCTCCTACGGAATCCCATCTCTGCATATTTTTTTTAATTCCGTTTTTTTATAGCCTGAAGGGCAGACGTAAACGCAGACGAGCCACCTGATGGTTAGTGGACATCGTCGCCTATCAACACGAGCAACACCAGGGAAATCACCAGTGCAATGCAGGCCCTGAAGGAGAACTCTTTTTACACCCTATATAATACACGTATAATATTGATACATTGTCGTACATTTAATCCTTATCTCCCCAGAGCCGGCGCACTTCGAGTTCTCGTCGCGCAACATGTCGGTGCGGCGCACGGCGTCGGCGGCGCTGGCGTGCGCGGCGCGCGGCGACCCGCCCATCCAGCTGCACTGGACGCACAACATGCAGACATTGGACCTCACCACCTACAGGTAACCCGTCTCTTGTGGCCTGCTCGTACCTTCTCACATCTTCTTTGGTAGCTATACGTCCTTCTCATACCTCCTCAAGTCTTCTTTGGTAGTTGGTCCTTCTCATGTCTGCTTTGAACTAAGTCTAATTTATAATCTGCATCTGTAACTAATGGTTGAGATTTAATATCAAAACACCTCAATTTCCCAGGGTGTCGGTATCGGAGAAGCGTTCGGACAGCGGCGCGAGCAGTACGCTGACGATCGCGCACGCGCAGCGCCGCGACTCGGGCGTGTACCGCTGCCGCGCAGAGAACGCCTACGGCCGCGACGAGCTGCTCATTTATCTGGCTGTACAAGGTAGTCACTTTTCAGGATTTAATCTCAAGAGAAGGTGGTTTTGGACTCATTTTATTCCTCATTGTAAGTACAACAGTATTGCCAAAGTTACAAAGTACCAGGCGCACATAAGCTCCCGAGTATTATGACGCTCCGTTGTCCAGAGTTCCGTAGACACAACAGTATTGCCAAGGTTCCAAAGTACCAGGCGGCCATAAGTTCCGTGTATGAGCAGAGTTCCCGGAGGCGCCGCGCGGGCTGTCGGTGCGGCGGCGCGAGGGCCGCGCGGCGCTGCTGGCGTGGCGGCGCGGCTACGACGGCAACGCGCGGCTGCGCGCCTACCGCCTGCAGTACCGCGTCGTGGGCGACGGGCCGCGCGCCGCCGACTGGACCGACGCGCCCACCAGGGAGCTGCCGCCCGACTTGATCACGCACAGGTTAGGAATGGAAATGATCTACTTACATAGCGAAGTTTACGAGCTTGGATTAAGGAATAAGCTACTTGATTTAAAGTAATGGTTGGCAAAGGCCATGTACTTTGGATTGATGATTGTTTGGAGAAAACTTACAGAAGTTTAGTTTGGGGTAGCTTCCTCATTTCAAATATATTTTTCATATCTTTTACTGAGTGACTTTTTTGACATTGTTTTATATTCGTAAGCTTACCTTCTGATACCATAAACATTTGATCAACACCTGACGAGTAGTTTTTGAGTTATGCCTAATACAAATCGATGTTCTCAGTTTATTATTTTCGATGTTGAATTCTGTTCTGTTTCTGCTAAGAGAACATAACCGTTCTCTGAAAAGTAAACCTCTTGAATTCTGCTCTGTTCCAGCTAAGAGTTGAACTGTTCTCTCAAAAGTAAACCTTGTCGTTCCAGAGTGGAGTCCTTGGACGCGACGGGACAGGCGGGACAGGCGGGTGGGGACGGACAGACGGACACGGAGACGGTGCTGGAGTACCGCGTGGACGGGCTGCGGCCGGCCACGGCGTACGCGCTGCGCCTGGCCGCCGTCAACGACATCGGCCACAGCGACTACTCTGATGCCGTCATCGTGCACACCTTGGAGGAAGGTTGGGCGCGGTGTCTATCAGGCTGTATTGTATTGAGTTGAGCATTTCGACACTAGAAATGCGATTTCGTCGTATCTTGAAAAAATGTTTAAATGAGCTTAAATAGGTAATCTTTGGAATCAGAAAAAAAATTGTGCTTCGATTGGTCTGAATTTCATTCTTCTACAGCCAGTTAGTACACAAGTACTCCTAGAAACCCTGAAAGAATCCCTGAAACCACTGTATGTAATTTGTATTTGGTTGCAGCCCCGTCTGAGCCGCCAAGGAACGTCGAAGTGCAAGCCGATGCGCCGGGAGAGCTGCTTGTTAAATGGCAGGTAAATGTTATAGCTACACTTAAGCCACCCCTACTAAAGTAAACTTAGCTGAAATTATTACCGCATCATTTATCTTAGCTATTAAATAAATCATAAAAACACATGTGAGGTTTGGTAATATAATTACGTCTATACTTAAAGAGCAATTAATGTAATGGTAATGTCAGATGTCAGGTAATGGGCTGTAATTAACTTAGTTATTTCGCATCACTTTCAAACGATTTTTACAAGCGTCACTGTGTCGTTTGATGTTACGGATACAATGAACGGTTTCAAATACAATCAGCTAATTCTTCAGCTCGTTTATTATACATAATCCGTACTCTATTCCCCAGTCGCCGCCGCAAGAGTCGTGGAACGGCGAGCTAGTGGGGTACGCGGTGTGGTGGCGCGGCGAGAACGCGTCGCGCGCGCTCACGGCGGCGGGCTGGGCGGCGGCGCGCGCGCGCCTCTCCGCGCTGCGCCCGCACGCGCGCTACGAGGTGCGCGTGCGCGCCGTCAACGCCGTGGGCGCCGGGCCTGCGTCCGCGCCGCTCGCGGCCACGACTTTGGAAGATGGTGAGCTGATTGTTAAGTTAAAATTGACGTGGAAAAGTACAGAACGCACTGTTGTTCTCACGCATTCGTTCCAGCTACCGATGTGCTAGTTAAAACTAAGTAATAACGTAAACACGTTTACTTCATTGTTCATTATTTATCGTCTTAAATTATTTGTCATCTTGTTTACTCTGATAAACTAAATATGACAAAAAAAATTTGGTCCTTCGAGCTGGATACGATGAAGCACCCAATTGTTGTTTTAATGACTCGCAAAACTATCCGGCATACATTTCATATAGCAAACATAATATATAACGTAAAATATATGGGGAGGTATGAAGGTCTCAGAGTATGTGTTGTGTCAGTCCCGGAGGCGGCGCCGGCGCACGTGCGCTGCGAGCCGCTGTCGGCGCAGTCGCTGCGCGTGTGGTGGGAGCCGCCGCCGCTCCCCGCGCGCGGCGGCCTGCTGCTCGGATACGAGATCAGCTACCAGGTGCCTAAAAGTTTTTAAATATCCCATCAAATAACATACCCTACAACCTGTGGGCTGTGAGGAGGTCGATTTTAGTGATACGTGCAGTATAAGGCCTCATTTACAATATGTTGCGTTTATTGCTCCAGTTTTATTGGATGCTGGTGATGTTACTTTTATGGTTGAAATGTCTAGTCTAAACCAATAATTACACAATTACCACTACAATTAAACTTCCTGACCATTTAGATAACGTGCTTAGTAATTAGTTCGTATGGTCCAAGTCAGCGGAGGCGGCGGAGGGCGTGTGGGAGCGGCGGCGCGCGGGCGGCTCGGAGGCGCTGGTGGCGGGGCTGCGCGCCGGGAACTACTCGCTGCGCGTGGCCGCGCGCACTGCCGCCGGCGCCGGCCCGCACGCGCGCGCCTACTGCGCTACGCTCGATGACGGTAACCACACACGTAGTAAGCGATTAGTAGAGATGACTCAAAAATTGTGAGTGGTTCGTTTGGGTTCCAGTGTATTAATAAATATGATCTGAAATTAGTTATTTCGATTGCGATGAACATTTGGACACGTAAAATTATTTCTAATTACCTTTTTTTTTTTTTTTTTTTTTTTTTTTTTTTTTTTTTTTTTTTTGCCGTGGGAGCGACACAGGGTAATGTGGGATTTTTACCCACTAAAACCCCCCCCGGTGGCCTACCTCAGCACTTGTGGAGAACCCCGGGATCTCCGTAAGGAACACAACCGGAGTCCTCCAAGCGCGGCGCCCTTTTGTTCGGGCTCTTCCCGCGAGGGACAAATGCCCCGTCGCTTGCCAGCGCCTTACAACGGTATGCGGCCGCAACCCCGAAAGCCCCCTTTTAGTCGCCTTTTACGACAGGCAGGGGATACCGAAGCTCGTATTCTGGTCCCGAGCTACCTACTTCTTATTATAATGAAAAACATTGTTTTCACTAATTATTGTGTACATATTTTACAGTGCCCGGACCTCCTCAAGACATAAAGGCCACGGCAAACTCTGAAGACTCCATCATCGTCAGCTGGCTCGTACCGGCCTTGCGGAACGGCAAGATCCGACACTACACCGTTTATAATCGACCACAAAGGTTAGTGTGCTCATTTTTGTACAGCCTAAGCATGCAAACAAGCAATACTTGAATTAACTATTGTGGCACTGGTAACATAACATTATTTTAGTGGATTGTGTTAATTTGACGTATTTGATTAGCCTTTTTTCTATTAACTATAAGCTAGCCTGAAGCCGACCATTAATGGGCTGAAGCCAACCGTTCCAGGACGGGGCAGCACTCGCACCTGATGGTGCTGCACGCGGGCGCGGCGGAGGAGTACCAGGCGGAGGTGCGCGGGCTGCACGAGCACCAGACCTACGAGTTCTGGGTCACGGCCGCCACCGCCGCCGGCGAGGGCGAGATGAGCGTCATCGTCGCTGCCAAACCCAGTTCTAGAGGTAATCTGACTTCACCGTATCAATTGTCCTAGGCGTTCTACAATCCGTGTAAATAGCCTCCAAAAAAATATATGTCACGGATACACTTCTGCACATTTTTGCGACTGGTAATCATTGGGAATGGAGCTTTAGCATGGAGAAGAGTACCGAAAATTCTTCACGTTTACTGAACAACGTGAAATATGACGAACTGTGCACTCAATTACAGAAGTTCTTTACAATTCGTGCTTTAAATACGGTTACTAAATCTTATAATTATTACTAGTAAACCCGCCCTCGCTTCGCTTCGGGGAACCAGTCCCTTCAAAAATCTCTATAAATTTTAAAAAATTATGTTATTCCAATGTCTAAATTTATAGGAACGCGTCGCGTCGCGCTGCGGTCGGCGGCTGCCGGCCGATAGGTACCGCCGCAAACGCTACGCAATGTATTTTTAAATCTGTAATATCTTCGAAAATATTCAAAGAAATTATGTGCTGTAAAAGGCCATATAAATCTATGTTAAATCAACAATCTATTTAAGGTATTTAATTAAATAAGGAATAATGCTGTAGTGCTTAAAATCGCTTCGAAAATTAGCTATTATTTGCCGTAAAAAGTAAATGACAAAAAAAAGACGTGTGGCACTCGGAGACTGCCGCGGTAAAGCTATTGCATAGCATTATAATTATATAAATTAACAAAACAAAAAATAATACTGCATTTGTGATAATAATAATAAAATGAATGTATATAGAGTAATAACTCATTTTCTTTCACAATTTTTTCGTGACTTTCTTCAATTCCAGGTATATAAGAGATACTATGCATTCTTGACATGCATAGATGTCGTTGGAGTTTAAGTGGTCAATAAATGCACTTTGTTTATTCATATTTAAAACACTTTGTACACAAATTATACGAGTATAGATATTCACTGTTTTACAGTGGGATAAGAAAGTGGTGTACCAGTTTTCATTTAGTTGCCTAGTTATCAAAAGTTACATCAAAGTTTATTAGAAACGGATAATGCATTAATTTGTGCAAAGAAGATTTAAATATTCTGAACAAAAGCATAAGAACTATTTCAGTTGACAAAATAATTCTTTTTAAAAAGAAAATTGACATTTGACATTTAAGTCCTACAACGATCTTTTGGCGCGTGAATGACGTGTGGGTGACAGAGACAGTGCCTTACAGTTTGCCTTGCCTGTATGGCACTGTCTCTATCACCCTCAAGTCATTAATATAGTGTCATTATTTTATGTCATGTTATTATTTTGTATGTTTTAAATCTAAATACGCGATAATTCGACTATTATGAATACATGTTGTCGATTCCAACGCCTTATTTAATCCAGATCTACATGTAATTATTCTTAAAACACCGAACCGACGGGGCGAAAATCAAATGTTTGACAGGTAAGATTTGTATGGGAAATTAAAATTTTCATTTTTTTAGTATTTACCTCGCAATTTTTCATATTTTCTCATCGCTGCAACCTTCCCTGAACTTCCACGAATATTTCAAGACTAAAATTAGCCAAATCGGTTTAGCCGTTATAAAGTAAAAGTTAGTTAACTCAGTTAAAAGTTCTGGTATTTATCGATGTGTGGGTGCATAGACATAGTAACTATGTCTGTGTGCAGGGTGTAATAAATTTTCGTTACGAAATTTCTGCATTCGGTCCCCGCGCCCAAGGCCCGCGATAAAAGCTATACAATAGCTTAAAAATGGTTTTGTGGGATATCGATAAGAGATAGACATAATACCATCGCGGACTTTTCTGTAGACCTTTTCAATGTGTACAATACTTAGTACATTATTTTTATAAATCCTGTAAGGTTAAGCCTGCGTACGCAATGTAAGCGGCAAGAAATGTAAGAATTTACGACACCACATTAGAAACCCTGAAAATAACAGTATTTCTCCATTATTTAATAGATGTTATTATACATAAAAACAAGTAATAGTCGAAATGTGAAACTGGATTTATTATCAAGTTTAAATTCGTGGTATTTCAGCGGGCGCAAAGCTATGGTCGTTTCCGCGGCGCATCCTCGCGGCGGAGGGCAGCCGCGTGTCGCTGGCGTGCGGCGCGGCCGGCTCGCCCGCGCCGCTCGTGGCGTGGACCCGCCGCCACGCGCCGCTCGCGCCCGACACGCGGCTGCGGGTGGAGGGCCATCGCCTGGTTATACCGAGTACGTAAACTATAATGACGTCATAAGTTTTTCATTTAGGTTATAAGGGCCTTTCACCAAAGCGCACATTTTGCACGGGTACGATGGGACAGTGGACGTCCCTTAGGCTGGCGGATTGCATCGATCCTCATCTAGGATCGCCAAAGTTTTTTTTTCCTTTAGGGCGTCCAGTGCTCTGTAGGGTACATAGAGTACATAGGGAACAACCATATCGGAGACTTTCGGGTGGCATGAAATTTCCGATACTAGGTTGGTCACTAACTCCTTCACCAATTCACAAAGGAGCATTATAGTGGAATATGACCTGTGGTGGAATATGACCCATATTGTAATTTGGGACATTAATGACTTGAAGGCATCCACGAAAAACACGACTGTGTTCGCGATATAGTCGCACCCCGCTCTTTTAGACCAAGCTGTTACCGTAAGAGACAATGAACAGTCCACGTTGTGCCCGACAGAGCTGGAGCCGTGTTTTAGATCAAGATACAACTGTAAGAGACATTGAGTAATCCCTATTGGGTCTGATTGCAGAGCTGGAGGCGGCGCTGGCGGACAACTACACGTGCGTGGCGCGCAACCCGTGGGGCGAGGAGCGCGGCGTGTGGGTGCTGGTGGCGCTGCGCCCGCCCGCGCGCCCGCGCCTGCGCCTGGCCCGCGCCGCGCCCGCCGCGCTGCAGCTCGCCTGGGACGCCGCCGACGCGCACAGTTAGCTCCTAAAATTAACCTTATTACCAGTGCTCACGGTTCAAATCGGTTTGTAAGCAAAATGTACTTAAGGCATTTTGCGGAATAAGAGATTGCTACTGCCTACTAAAATTAACTTTATTACCAGTACTCACGGTTCAAATCAGCTTGTGAGCAAAATTTACTTGACGCATTTTAAATTCAGTAAATCCCTTTAAAGTGTGATGTGTACTTTTACGAGTACTATTATGAAGTAAGCCTTCTAGATCTAAATCTAGATAATTGCCAAGCATTATTTCTGCACTAATAGCCTCTAGTGGTTAAGAATTCGGGCTTCTACTCGGAGGCACCAATTGGCACTTGGCCTGCATGGTAAACTATGGCATTAACCTTCTCATTGTGTTGTAGAAATAAGATGCGTGTTTCTACGTTACCAGCGTAAGTGTGCGGGATTGAGGTGTGTTGTAAACAAACTCGAACGCACGGTATAACAAGCCGTTTACTCGACCGTTAGCACACAAATAAGTACACAGAGCAGAAAGTACACAAAACGGAAAGTACAGAAGGAGTGAATAGTAGCACAAGCACAATAGAACGGAAGCAGAAGTCACACACGAAGAAATACAGAAAGAAAGAAAGATAGTCACAGCGCGTCACAATAAGGTCACAATAACAAGCGGAAATGGCGGCAAGCGTAGGTAGCCGAGCGCACGGGCTTCGCGGTGAAGGGGTTGTGGTCGACTGGCGTACCGAGTTACCGACCGGTGCCGAGCCGCGGCGGACATGCGCGAGCGCAGGTAAAGATGTAACGGGACTCGGGCCTGTTTGCAATGCACCCGGCGATCGCTTGCAACGGTGTTTGACCGGCGACGTTTATTGTGTTTTATGTGTACCTAATGTAATTGTACTATTGTGTATGTACCTAAGTGTTTGTTTATGTTCGTGTATGTAAGTGTATGTATGTTTGTGTGTATATGTATGTATGTTTGTTTGTGTATATTTATTTATATAAGTATTATATTTTGTATATGAGTGTGTGTGTGTGTGAATGTTTATATGTGGTGAGCTGGCGAGCCCACATCACTCCCCCCCAGACCCATGGTTAGGGTCGATAAAAATCGGGAAAATGGACTCTTCGTCCCGATCGAGTCACTTTAATTGCTGATTTGTCTGGAGGTGGAGGAGGACTTATTGAACTTTTGGGAGGCGGATGAGGTGGGGTGAAAGAATTATCGTCAACAAGAATATGTGCAGGTTTTAGCCGATCTATAGTGACGACGACGGGTTTTTGTTAGAGGTATGCAAGCATTACTTCAGTATGACTGGCATGATAGGTGATGTATGTAAAGAGAACTAAAATACAATTAAAATATAGATTGTAATAGAGCTTTTTACATGTCAGAGATATATCGGTGTTTTGAGTATTTGTAATAAAATGTTTTAGTCAAGTTAAAATAAAACATATTTTATTTTACATTTCACGTATAGTTTAATAGAAACCACTCGCTGATACCTAAACAGGTTATGGGCCCAGTGATAAGTGTAAAATAAATGTGTAACATGGCTAATGAGAGATTTTCATCAAATATGAACGGCGAGCCAGAGGGATCGCAGTCGTTGACACAATACGGAGGTATGTCGATAGATAAATTAGATGGAAATGCAAATTACAATACGTGGAAATTTATGATTGAGCTGTACTTAATACACGATGATTTATGGGAGTACACTCAGAAGACACCAGAGCAGTCAGATGTTTTAGGCACAAAGAGAGATCAAAAAGCAAGGGCGAGAATTTGCTTAATGATTAAACCGCATTGTCTGGTTCATGTAAGAAATGCGAAAACGGCTAAAGAGGCATGGGACAATTTAAGATTAGCGTTTGAGGATAAAGGACTAAATAGTCGATGTAGACTTTTAACAAAACTTGTAAGCCTAAAACTTGAACAGTTCACAACAATAAGGAGTTATGTCACAGAATTAATGTCAGTAGCGCAGCAATTACGAGATATCGGCAAGGAGGTTGACGATGAGTTGTTAGCAGCTCTGATGTTACAAGGACTACCAGAAGAATACACTCCTATGAGGTTGGCGTTGGAGAACACCAATATTGAATTGAGTACTGACTATGTGAAAAATAAACTATTGCAAATGGACCAAGGCATACCAAGTTCCAGTTATATGAAAGAGAAGAATGCTGCACTTACTGCAAAGACGAAGAATCAAAATTTGAAATATGATGTTCGGAGGAACAAGCATAAACAAAATAAAATAAAATGCTTTATTTGTGAAGGACCTCACAAAGCCTTTGATTGTCCAAAGAATCCTCGGAAGACGAAGTCTGTTAATATGGCAACTGCAACACCAACGACCGAGACGACAACGGCGATAGCATTTGGAACAAGTGATCAAGAAAAACTTGATGTATGGATTATAGATTCAGGAGCGTCGATGCATATGAGTAGTAGGAAAGACTGGATGAGTAAATTTACAGATGCAGGTCGTATGATTGAAGTATCATGTGCGAATGGAGGTAAAATGTATGGAGAAGGATATGGTACTATAGCAAATAAATATCTTAATATTGATAATGTCATGTATGTACCAGGTCTAATGTCAAACTTACTTAGTGTTAGTAATATTGTGAAAAAAGGGAAAATTGTTGTATTTTCTAGTAAAGGTTGCGAGATATTCAATGAATGTGAGTATACGAGCAATGGGAAACCATGCGTGACAGGTGTACTAGATAAGGGTGTGTATAAAATAAAATCTCCTTCTCAGGTCTGTACACTAGCAACAACAACATTACCTTTCGAGTTGTGGCATAAGAGAATGGCACATTTGGGTAAGCGGAATCTAACACTACTGCGAGATAAAATGGCAACAGGGGTAAGTTTTGATGACACGAAAGAGAAATTAGATTGTATAGCTTGTCTAATGGGTAAGCAAACGAGACAATCGTTTGAAAAGAATAAAGCCACGCGGGCCAAAGAATTCCTGGAATTAGTTCACTCTGATATTAGTGGACCGATGAGTGAGAGTTCTTTTAATGGTTTTAGATATTACATTACTTTTATTGACGATTTTTCGCGTAAAACTTTTATATTCTTTATGAAGCAAAAAAATGAAGCTTTGGAGAAAATGAAAGTTTTTAAGAGTTTTGCAGAAACTCAAACAGGAAAAAAATTAAAGGTTCTAAGAACTGATAATGGGCGCGAATATTGCAATAAAAAGTTTGATGAATTCCTGAGGGAGCATGGGGTCAAACACCAACTTACGATTGCTTATACACCTGAGCAAAATGGTGTTGCTGAGAGGGCAAATCGTACAATTGGGGAAAAAGCAAGAACAATGCTTCAAGAAGCAGGTCTCCCCGTTCGATTCTGGGCTGAAGCAGTACATACAGCTGTATATTTAAAAAATAGAAGTCCTACGATTGCAATAAAGAATAAGACACCTGAAGAGGTGTGGACTGGCCGAAAAATAGATCTATCTAATCTTCGAGTTTTTGGTTGTAAAGCTTTTATGCATATTCCAGATGTTAAGAGAACGAAGTGGGATGCAAAAAGCAGAGAACTAGTATTTGTAGGATATTGCGAAGAATCGAAAGGTTACAGATTGGTTGATCCGACAAATGGAGAGCTTTTTAAAGCTAGAGATGTGGTCTTCTTTGAAAACCAGATGTATCATAAGATAACAAAACCTGAACCAGAAAGAGACACTGCAATTATTTATCTAGAGAATGATGAAGAAAGAGAAAATGTGTGTGATGGTATTAACTCACAATCTAACCGAGCGGCCGAAAATGAAGATGAGGATGGTGCGGAACTCACTGAAGGAGAAGAGTGGACGTCATTTGATGAAAGACAGGAAGAGGAAGAATTTAATGATTCAGAACGGGTAGTGGAAGAGAGAAGGTATCCACTACGTAACAGAAAACCTGTTGAGTATCCAGACCATATAACTTATGAGGCATTAATGGATGAAAGTGATCCAATGACGGTACAAGAAGCACTCTCAAGAAAAGATGCAAAGCTCTGGAAAGATGCTATTCAGGAGGAGTTAGATGCTTTAAAGAAAAATCATACATGGAGTTTGGTAAAGCCTAACCAAGCGAGCAACGTTATTGATTCGAAATGGTTATTTCGAATCAAAAAGGAGGCGGGAAATAAAACTCGATACAAAGCTCGATTGGTAGCGAGAGGCTTTAAACAAAGACAAGGGATTGATTATGATGAAACATTTTCTCCAGTAGTACGGCATAGTTCGTTAAGGCAACTAATAGCTTTAGCAGCGCAGATGCGTCTACAAATAGATCACATGGATGTAAAAACGGCATTTCTTAATGGAAAATTGAATGAAGAAGTTTACATGCGTCAACCACCATTTTTTGAAGAGAAAGGCAAGGAAGACTATGTATGCTTACTGAAGAGATCACTTTATGGACTGAAACAGGCACCACGATCATGGAATTCCAAACTACATTCTGAACTTGTAAGTTTGAATTTCAAGCGATGTGAAAATGAACCATGTGTCTATATAAGGCGAAATAACAGAAATACAATTATCCTGGCTGTATATGTAGATGACATATTGATCTTTTATAATAATGAGAGAGAAATGAAAAAGGTCAAGACAGAACTTATGTCAAAGTTTGAGATGAAGGATTTAGGTAAAGCAGAAGTATTTCTAGGAATGCGGATTACACAAGAAGATGGTCATATTAAAGTTGATCAAGAGGAATATGTGGATAAACTTCTACACAGATTTGGTATGGAAAATTGTAAGACAGTAGCCACACCTGCAGTTCCTGGACTACATTTAAAGAAGCCAGAGGGCTCATTTACACCAAATAACAAAATACCCTACAGGGAATTGATAGGATCATTAATGTATATATCTGTGTGTACGAGACCAGATATAGCCCACGCTGTAAATAGCATGAGTCAGTTCAACAATTGCTATGAAGACATTCACTGGAGTAATGCAAAAAGGATACTGAGATATCTTAAAGGTACAAAGAATATGGGACTTGTATACTCCAATAATGGTTCTGAAATGGAAGTAGAAGGATTTGCGGATGCTGACCATGGAGGCAATATAATTGACAGGAGGTCATATTCGGGAAACATTTTCAAATTGGCAGGAGGAGCTATATCATGGCAGAGTACTAAGCAAAGAAGCATAGCCATATCAACTGCAGAGGCAGAATATGTCAGCCTATCAGAGGCTGCTAAGGAGGCCATATTTCTTAAGCGGTTTTTGGCAGAATTGATGGACACTAGAGAAAAACCTATCACTGTATACACAGATAGTCAATCAGCTATGGCAATTGCACAGAACCCAGTGCATCATCAGCAAACAAAACACATTGATCTACGTTATCATTTTGTAAGAGAGGCCTTGGAGAATGAGGTTATTGTGTTGGAGTACCTACAAACTAAATTGATGGTTGCTGATGTTATGACAAAGCCTGTACCAAAAGTTAAGCATGAGTTTTGTCGCAGAGAGATGGGTGTGCAAGAGTGAGTCTGAAGGATATGCTTGAGGAGGAGTGTTAGAGGTATGCAAGCATTACTTCAGTATGACTGGCATGATAGGTGATGTATGTAAAGAGAACTAAAATACAATTAAAATATAGATTGTAATAGAGCTTTTTACATGTCAGAGATATATCGGTGTTTTGAGTATTTGTAATAAAATGTTTTAGTCAAGTTAAAATAAAACATATTTTATTTTACATTTCACGTATAGTTTAATAGAAACCACTCGCTGATACCTAAACAGTTTTCCCTTAAATAAAATTTTATAGGTCTTCACACCTCTTTCTAAAACCTTATGTGGGCCCGTATATACGGGCTGGAGCGGGGGACGTGAGGTGTCATCGCGTAGGAAGACATATTCCGCGTTCGCAAGCTCCTTAAAAATAAATACTTTTGCCGTGCTATGACGTGAGGCTGCCACCGGCTTCAATTTGTTGGCAAATGAATTTAGACGAGCGGTGAAATCAGACAAATCCGTCGTATCTGGTGCGCTCGGGTCAAAAAATTCTCCCGGTAGGGTTAGTGGCTCACCATAGAGAAGTTCCGCAGGGGAGGCTTGTATATCCTCCTTAAAAGCAGTGCGGACTCCTAAAAGTACCAGGGGTAAGATCTCCGACCAACTGCTAGTTGCATGGCATGTTATTGCTGCCTTTAACTGTCTGTGGAACCGTTCCACAAGCCCGTTGCAGGCTGGGTGATATGCCGTGGTACGTTTCCGTCGGAAGCCTATGGTTTTTGACAGATATTGAAACAGTGCGGACTCAAACTGCTGGCCGCGGTCTGTAACAATATCTGTCGGACATCCGAACCTGGCTATCCAGCCCGACAGGAGTGCCTTTGCAACCGTTCCGGCGGTAATGTCGGCTATTGGTACCACTTCAGGCCACCGAGTAAAACGGTCCACAGCCGTTAAGCAATACCGGAAGCCTTGCGAAACTGGAAGGGGGCCAATGAGGTCGATGTGAACGTGCTTAAACCGGGCGCGAGGCAAGCTGTAAGTGCCCAAAGGCGAGGACACATGTCGGCTTACTTTGCTCCGCTGACAGGCTAAGCACGTCCTGGCCCAGTCACGGCAGTCCTTCCGTACTCCAGGCCACACGAAGCGATCTGCCACCAATTTTGCAGTGGCATTGGCACCGGGATGGCTGAGGGAGTGTAAACTCTGGAAAATTTGCCTCCTAAAATCCTTGGTGACGAACGGCCTGGCGGTCGGTGTACTGGTATCACAGTACAAGGAAATACGACTGCCAGGTAGTTCCATTTTTCTAAGCCGCAGAGATGTATTGTCCGCGAGGTACTCGGCCAACTCCTCATCAGTGACTTGGCTTCGGGCAAGGTCGGCAAGGTCAACTGGCGCTTCCAGTTCACTAACTCGAGACAGGGTGTCGGCTACGACATTGTTTTTGCCAGAAATATGTCTGATGTCGGTAGTGAACTGGGATATAAAGTCCAGGTGTCTATACTGCCTAGGCGAGCAATTGTGCTTCCGCTCATGAAAAGCGAAAGTTATCGGCTTATGGTCAGTATAGACGATGAAGTGCCTTGCCTCCAGCATGTGCCTGAAGTACTTGATGGCTTCGTAGATGGCGAGCAGCTCACGGTCATACGGCGAGTAGTTGGCTTGGGATGGACTAAGCTTCCTAGAAAAGAAGGCTAACGGCTGCCATACGTGGTCTTGCAGCTGTTGAAGGACAGCACCGATGGCAACGTCTGACGCATCCGTAACCAATGCGAGCTTGGCGCTACAGTGAGGGTGCGCGAGTAAAGCTGCATTGGACAGGCTTTCTTTGATGTCCAAGAAAGCCTGCAGAGCGTCGCCTGACAGGTTGATGGGTGCTGAACCTTTGACCGCTCCCGTCAGAAGTGCATTGAGGGGTGCTTGAGTCTGGGCGGCGTTGGGCAAAAATCGCCTATAAAAATTAACCATTCCCAGAAATCTTCTAAGCGCCCGCACGTCCTTCGGAGGGGGGAAATCACGGATAGCCTGCACTTTGGTCTCTAGTGGCTTCGTTCCGCTCTCCGAAATTCGGTAACCTAGAAAGGTTACCTCGGGAGCGCCGAAGACGCACTTAGACACGTTTAAGACCATGCCGTAGTCCTTCAGCCGAGAGAAAACTTGTTTCAGGTGGTCTCTGTGCTCCGCCTCGTCCCTGGAAAATATTAAAAAGTCATCCAAGTAACAGTACACGAAGTCTAAGCCCCTGGTAACTTCATCGACGAATCGTTGAAACGTCTGACTGGCATTTCGTAACCCAAACGTCATGAAGGGGAACTCGTATAAACCGAATGGCGTGGTAATCGCGGTCTTAGGGATATCGTCTGCACTTACCGGTATCTGGTTGTATGCCTTCTCTAAATCCAGAGTCGAAAATACGCGGCATCCTGCAATATTGTGGGAAAAGTCGTGCAGATGTCTGATCGGATAACGATCAGGTATAGTGCGTGCGTTTAGTAACCTATAATCCCCACAGGGGCGCCACCCATTATCTTTCTTCGGAGCCAGGTGGAGTGGTGATGACCACGGGCTTTCCGAAGGCCTAGCAGTGCCGTTAGCCAGCATGGACCGAAATTCGTCCTTGGCAACCTTGAGTTTGTCTGGGGCTAGGCGACGTGGGGGGCAGGACACAGGCGGGCCGGGTGTGGTGCGTATGTGGTGTATTGTGTTGTGAGGAACGGTGCGCAGTATACCAGCTGGTCGGGTTATGTCAATAAAGTCCGTCAGTATGTCATTGTACTTAGAGTCGCCAGTCAATACCTTGATCGATGAAAGTTGATCATGGAAAGCTAATATTGCCGAGACAGAAAGAGATGTCGTGCTGTCTAGTAAACGTCGATTACGGCAGTCGACAACCAACCCAAATGAACACAAAAAGTCTATGCCTATAATGGGCTTGGTCACATCGGCCACTACGAAGCGCCACGGGTAGCTGCGTCTGAGTCCCAGATCCAGATCAAGGTGATGGAACCCATAGGTCGCAATGGTTGATCCGTTGGCTGCGGTGAGCTTGTAGCTCGTCGGTGCTCGACGTTCACGTAGCTGAGAGTGAGGGAAAACGCAAAGGTCGCTCCCAGTGTCGACCAAGAATTGCGTCTTCGTCTTCCGATCAGTGATGAATAGGCGACCTGAAGTGTTTGAGCAATCGTCGGCCGCCATCACTGATTGCTCCTGCCATTTCCCGCCTTGAAGTCGCACGGCGTCTGGCATTTGTGAGCCTTCTCCCCGAACTTCCAGTGGTACCAGCATACTGGTTGGCGCCGGTAGCTGGAGTGTGATTTGGTTCGACTGCGAGACGAGGATCGCGAGACACGCCGTTGTGGTCGGGAACGGTGAGAAGGACGATGAGAGTTTCTGAACTGCTCAAATTTTGTTGTCAGCTGTTCCACCATCTTGCGAAGTTCAGCTATCTCGCTATTGTTGGATGCTGTCGCACTGCTGGACGCCGCTGCTACCTGGTATGCTGCTGGGGAAGTCACCTCCTGGATCCGGTCCGCTAGGTCTGCCAGCTCTTCGAGGGAGCGGGTGGTCTGCGATGCCAGTACTGTCTGGAGGTGGGGCGGCAGCCGGTTGCTCCAAATAGTACGCAGGAAGTCTTCCGGAACAGATGGGCCTGCGAGGTCTTGGAGGTGTCGAAGGAACTGGGTTGGCTTCCTGTCCCCAAGGTCCTCATGGATTAACAGCTGCCCAACCTTCTTCTCATGAGAAGCCGAGAGCCTGCGTATTAGCTCCGATTTAATCTTCTCGTAGCGGTTGTGGTCAGGGGGCTTCACTATAATGTCTTTTACCGCCTTCGCATGCTGCAGATCAATGTTGGTAATGACCTGGTTATATTTGGTGTTGTCATCCTTAATACCCAAATTTTCAAATTGCCCCTCTAATAGGGCGAACCAAATTTCTGGATCGTCGGGTGAAAATGGAGGCACTTTTAAGTTCATCTTCACGTTACCGGACGACGTCATTTCGCGTTCAGTGGAAACGCGCACTTTAGATGGTTGCCGGCGCTTGGTAACATGGCTGCCGACGGCCGTGTGCGCTGAATCGCTGCTGTCCGACATTATTATTTGTGCTCGTTCTTGAGTGCTCGGCGAGGGTCACCAATGTAGAAATAAGATGCGTGTTTCTACGTTACCAGCGTAAGTGTGCGGGGTTGAGGTGTGTTGTAAACAAACTCGAACGCACGGTATAACAAGCCGTTTACTCGACCGTTAGCACACAAATAAGTACACAGAGCAGAAAGTACACAAAACGGAAAGTACAGAAGGAGTGAATAGTAGCACAAGCACAATAGAACGGAAGCAGAAGTCACACACGAAGAAATACAGAAAGAAAGAAAGATAGTCACAGCGCGTCACAATAAGGTCACAATAACAAGCGGAAATGGCGGCAAGCGTAGGTAGCCGAGCGCACGGGCTTCGCGGTGAAGGGGTTGTGTTGTGGTCGACTGGCGTACCGAGTTACCGACCGGTGCCGAGCCGCGGCGGACATGCGCGAGCGCAGGTAAAGATGTAACGGGACTCGGGCCTGTTTGCAATGCACCCGGCGATCGCTTGCAACGGTGTTTGACCGGCGACGTTTATTGTGTTTTATGTGTACCTAATGTAATTGTACTATTGTGTATGTACCTAAGTGTTTGTTTATGTTCGTGTATGTAAGTGTATGTATGTTTGTGTGTATATGTATGTATGTTTGTTTGTGTATATTTATTTATATAAGTATTATATTTTGTATATGAGTGTGTGTGTGTGTGAATGTTTATATGTGGTGAGCTGGCGAGCCCACAGTGTAAAGAGAACCGTGCTCAATAGTGAGCAAAATGGGTAGAAATTAGCACCAATTTCCCACAATACCGTTAAGGTTTCATCGTGGAGCACGCGCGCGCGGACGCGGAGGGCGCGGCGTGGCAGACGACGTGGGTGGCGGGCGCGGTGCGCGCGCTGGCGCTGCGGCGGCTGGCGTGCGGCGCGGCCTACCGCGTGCGGCTCACGGCGCACAACGCGCACGGCGCCTCGCCGCCCAGCGACGAGCTGCTCGCCTCCACCAGCGGCGGCCGTGAGTGCAACTCCCTTCCTCTGTCTCACACAACACAAGACTCAAATAGAGCCTAAGATGATCAGTCCGGCTAGCATTATGTGGTTAGCTTATACACATATTGTTATGGTGGTATTGATGGCGCTAAAGTATGCTTAAGGAATTATCATGTTCTAGCTGGGAGCTTGAGAGTTATTAATTAGGTACTGTTATCTTTCCTCTTTGTTCTGTCTGGTTCCCATTGCATTAGTAATGGTTTCTGAATTATATGCGCGATGCTGAACAACTGAACACTTGCCATCGCGTAACTTATGACTATTACGTATTGTGCACCTAAGTTATAATTACATTAAACGTACAACATAAGTACCTAACTCTTTCCAGTGTCCAAACCAGCATCAGAAAAGCATCTCTTCACGACGAACAGCAGCTGCATCCGGCTGAACCTGCTGACGTGGGACAGCAACGGGTGTCCACTCGTCCAGTTCGTGGTCTCCGTGCGCGGCTTCGAGGAGGCCTCCTGGCGCTCCGAGACCGTGGAGCCGGCGCCGCAGCCGCTGGCGCTGTGCGGCCTGGCCTCCGCCACCTGGCACCACCTCCGGGTCGTGGCCACCACCACCGCCGGGACCACCACTGGGACGTACTACTTTTCGACATTGACTGATGATGGAGGTGAGGTTTTTCTATTGAGTCGGTAAAATGTTTTAATATTGAGGTATTCGGCAGTAAACATCTAGTCAAAGTTGTTGGTTTAAAATAAAGGATCTCGAAATTCTAGGCTTCTATCAAATTCACAACAAGTTGATAGAATGCAGTCCCGTATTCGTCTTTAGTACCCTTCCAATATACCAGTCGTTAAGCTATAAGCCGTTTTTCACGATCGTTTCTACCACGAACTTGCAAGCTGTGGAATGAGCTTCCTTCTGAGGTATTCCCGGAGCGCTTTGACATGAGGTTCTTCAAGAAAGGTGTAAAAAGAGCTCTCCTTCAGGGCCGGCGTTCCACTGGTGACTCCCCTGGTGTTGCTCGTGTCCATAGGCGACGATGACCACTTACCATCAGATGGCTCGTCTGCTTTTGCGTCAGCCCTTCAGGCTATAAAAAAAATATAAAGACCTTTGAGTAGCATAAAAACTAGCGACATTTGACTTGCGAGGATGGTCCGGCCACCAATGCGCACACTGCGCTGTGCTGCGGCGCAGCCAGCATCACTAACGTCACGACTAAAGGCTCCATCACCAGTTCACTCTGGATCAACTTGACGGAGTATGCTCTAGACCTCCTCAGCTACAAAGAGAGATCTAAACCATACCACAAACAAATAATGCGTTGATTACCGTTGCAGAGCGCATCCCGGCGCCGGCGACGTTCCCGGCGGGCGGGCCGGCGGGCGCGGCGGGCGGCGCGGCGCTACTGGCCGCCGCCGCCGCGCTGCTGGCCGCGCTCGTGCTGCTCGCCGGCCTGGCCTACAAGAGGAAGTGAGTGCACACGTCGCTGCTTGTAGCTTGTACAGTGTATGTGTATAGATCAGGTGCAGCAGCCGCGCTGCTGGCCGCGCTCGTGCTGCTCGCCGGCCTGGCCTACAAGAGGAAGTGAGTGCACTCGTCGCTGCTTGTAGCTTGTACAGTGTATGTGTATAGCTCAGGTGCAGCAGCCGCCGCGCTGCTGGCCGCGCTCGTGCTGCTCGCCGGCCTGGCCTACAAGAGGAAGTGAGTGCACTCGTCGCTGCTTGTAGCTTGTACAGTGTATGTGTATAGCTCAGGTGCAGCCGCCGCCGCGCTGCTGGCCGCGCTCGTGCTGCTCGCCGGCCTGGCCTACAAGAGGAAGTGAGTGCACACGTCGCTGCTTGTAGACTGTAGAATGTATGTGAACGGCTCCGGTGCAGCTGGCCAAGGTGTATGTAGTGGAGAACTATTCTTCTAACCGATCCTTACATTCCCTAGTCGGTACTGGCCGTTAAGCTCTCATGTGTGAAGATTTTACAAAAAATATGAAAATATGACTTTACTAATTTTGTATCAAACAACAAGTTACAATCAAACAAAATGGTCAGCAAAAAGTCGCTGAACCAGATACCATACGACAAAATGTCGAATAAAAAGCACTAGTAACATCACTAATGATCACCACGGTTCAGTTCGGCAGCGTCGTGCTTCCGCAAGGGCTCCGAGGCGGGCGGCGCGGCCGAGCAGGACAAGGCGGTGGAGAAGCGCGACAACCGCCGCAACTGCCAGCAGGTCTACACCTCCTCGCCCATCAAGCATCTCAACAAGAAGGACCAGCAAGGTGAACTTAATCATGATTCCGAACTAAGTGTACGGTAAGGAGGCTGCTGTACGGCAAAATATTTTTGACTGACTAATAAAGGAGGAGATTACATTTTGGACGATGTCTTTTTAGATTTTGTCCAAAGGTTTCTCCATCACTTGTGAACCTATTTTTTTCTTCAATGGGGTGACTTGGCATCGAGTTAAGGGCTGATAATAGAATCGGGATTTCGAGGGAAACTTTCTTATATTAAAGTCTTATATAATTATTATTCTTATTACGTCGATCACAGCCGTTTTTTTTGTTAACATAATAACAAATACAATGTATGCACACTTTTGATTAGTCAAAAAAATTTCACGATCAGAAAGTCCTACCAAATGTGTTAGGATTGTACCTTCGCTAACAACTAAACCTACTCCACTGTTCCAGAGATGTACGAGATCAGCCCGTACGCGACGTTCAGCATGGCGGGCGGCGCCAGCGACGCGGGCACGCTGCGCACGTTCGGGCGCGCCGAGCCCGCGCCGCTCAGCGCCGCGCCGCCGCACGCGCACGCGCACGCGCTCCGCGAGCCCGCCGACTCGGGTAAAATCTATGCTCTCTACGTTACGGATTGTATCTGGAGCTCTGGTAATGCCCGCGAGTGCCTTTCCAGAAAAGCTTACTAGACCGTTCTTGCAGGGGCATTACTGTGACTCCAGGTGAAATCATAGCTTTTGATGGTTATTATTATTATACTTTGAGATTGCCACCCTGGTTAGTGTCGAGTTAGCCTATGGCAAGCACATAAGCAATAGTCTCCACTATTATGTCATTTATAAAAAAACTTTTACATACTTGCTCGGCTCAGTCTTCTTAGAATGTTGATTTTGGGCACCCAATACAAAAACTCAGTTTTGACAAGATTCTCACTTAATTGTCCTAGCCATAAGCATCAGGCTTGGGTCTCAATCACTGATACCTTCTTTCCCCAAATAACAAGTAGTAATGCTGAAATATCTCCGCCCCCAGACGACTACACGTTGTCGCGCGCGATGACGCTGATGGTGCGGCGCGCGGAGTCGGACTCGGAGTCCAGCGGCTCGCCGTGCGCCGAGTGCAGCTCCAGCGTCTCCTACCGCATGCCCGTCGCCAACGCTAAAGGTATTGCCACCAGCCACCACACATCGGCATACCCTTAGGGTCAAATCACACCGAGACGAGACGCGACGCGACGCTGCGCGCAGTCTTTCAAAGAGCGGCTCAAAATTTCATTGTGAGAATTCAGAATACGTTGCTTCATGCAGCGCTGCGTCTCGTGACGCCTCGCGGCGTAGCGCGGTGCATCGCTACGCAGCCGTGCATCGTCGGTACGCGCGGCGTGCAAGATTGCCTACTTTTACGATGCACCTCGCGCTTGAGATGCGTCTCGCGGCGACGCGCGGCGCAGCGCGAAATCACTGGCCTCTTCCAGTATCGTTGCGTCGCGTCGCGTCTCGGTGTGAGCTGACCCTTAGTAGTCTACACTTTTGTTGTATATTTTTACAAAACCCTTAACCACAGGTTAGAAAAAGGCCTTAACCCTTATCCGATATGCCAGAGCGAGTTGGTAACGCCCCAGGTGGGATTGTCCATGGATGATGGTGTCCATTTACTAACCCTTACGCTCGTTATAAAACCCTCAATAATTGTTCAACCCCAAGTGTTGAACTGATTTTTAGTGTGTTCCATTTTTACAGGTAGTTTTGTAGAATGCAATTTTCTCCTGCTTTATAACTGAGTAAGACTTTGAAGCCTGACTTTCCTGCCAGCATCTACAACATTTCTATGCTTTTTACCCCTTTTTGAAGAGCATGGCAATCAAGGAACACCTTTGCAAAACTAAACAAGTGTCCTAACAGTAGTTGTAGTTCCAGAGGAGCAGTTCCGCGCACCGAGCGCGGTGACGGACTCGAGCGCAGAGTCGGCGGACACGCGGCCGCGTGCGCGCCCTGACACACGCCGCCGCCCGCGCCGCCACACGCCCACCAGCGCCAGGTACGGCAGAGCCATCAGTGCGTCTGACAGACAGGTCAGGAAAGGTGTAAAAAGAGTTCTCCTTCAGGGCCGGCGTTGCAATGGGGACTCTGGTGTTGCTCGTGTCTATAGGCGACGATGACCACTTACCATCAGGTGGCTCGTCTGCTTTTACGTCAGACCTTCAGGCAATAAAAATAAAGGTCTCGAATGAATGGATGAATGAATTGCTTATTCGAAGTAGGCTTTTTACACACACTTTTCCAAAGGTTGCACGACATTGGTCAAGTCTGATATTCGTATGCCTTCACTTTAACAAATTCCTAGGATGAGTAGCAGCAGCTGTAGTAGATGGTGGAGTCGGCGGTCGAGTTGATCGGACAAGGGTGTTAGTGATGTCTTATTTGTACTGTTCGTGCTACTCAGGGAATCCTACTCTGGGGGAATGAGTGTTACATAGACATTTAGTAGAACCATTCTCATGTGCCGTGCGGAAGACAAGAAGAATGACAAGAAATGGACAAAACATACTGTATGTGTGGTGCGTGTTCGACACATTTGGCCGAACATGTGACCAATGCTGAAATATTAATTGATTAGAGCACATACCTGCAGTTGTTCTCAAATTACTACATATTTAATTTTGTACTGCACCTTGTTTTTCTTCCTTGTTTATCATAGTGCCATCTAGTAGAGTTCATTGAAACCTGTTGGTTTGGTTGGTATTTTAGCATCTGCGTTACAGACACGAAATGCTAGGTGGGTAACATGGCCTGTTCAAATTATGATTTCGGCTACTGCCCACGAGATGACGTTGTAATTAATTTATTTTATTTGCAGATATCAACAACGTCAAGAGCAAGAGAGGAGGGATTTTACAATACACGTATAGATACGAAGACAATAAAGACTGCTGCAAGCAAAATAGATTAATGACTATTAAATTGTTACTTAGATAATAATACTATCATTTAGAAGTTTTGTTTTATAAACGAACTTTTATGAATAAACTATTTCTATGCGTTTTGTACGTGATTCGAAATCGAGGCCTATTTGGACAATCGTAAGTGGTACATTACCACGTTGATAAAAAATACAAAATTATATTGTAACAAAAATATTTTTTTGATACTCCTACGAATAAGTCTGTAAATTCTATAATAAATAATACTTAGTACTACATAAGTAGCTCAATATTAAAGTAAAACTATTTTGGCAGATAATTACTGTTGTGAATCTGCCTAAAGTATGTGAAATGTATATTATACGTTACGAATTTGACTTGTGAACATATTAGGCTGTAACTGTCGTATTTAATATAGGAATATTGGAACGGAACGTTTTTAGAAATCTCTAATAGTACTAGGACTTAACGACATAAAACCATTCAAGTTGTTATTTGCTGGCGAAATGTACCGGATTAGATTAACGATCGGAAGGTATGTATTTTTCTTTGCTTAGATTTTCCTTAGTGGAGCCCTGAGTCGAGTTTATTAATATTTTTTTATGGAATTAAGATAGCAAACGAGCATGCAGCCACCACCATCCGCTGCCGCCCATGACAACTGTGACCGACCCAGAACTAGGCTCAATGAGTCTCGTTCTAATTCGGTCACAGATGCGTTGCTATCCCTGAGGACTGAGATGGTCGCCTCTAAAAAAGTGTAACCGGCTCCACACCTTCCCATCCGGAACACAATTATTGTTTTGAAAACAATTATTACACGGTAGAAATGGTACTAAGTACCGTGGCGGGCGGTGGTACTTCCCCGGGTGAGCTCTAGGCCCTACCACCTACCTATATGTATATTATTGTGATTGTGATGATAGTTTGTGACACTGTACTTACTTATTATCTGTTTTAGCAGACTACCAATCACTGCCTACACACTATTTGGATCATACAGTCATTCGGTTTGAATATTATGTTCTAGTACTGTTAGAGTCAGAAAGTTGTGCCAAAGTAACATTAGTAGATAAATGAACTATCTTGGGAATTATTTATATTTAGTGCTGCCAGGTTCGGAGTGTCCAATAGAACCAAGGGTTAATAAAAAGTCGGGACTTTGGTGATGACGATAACATTATATTTAAGGAAGTTTTTTGAAGGATACATTAGAAATCGAACCAGTGAACTCATAAAAAAAGATTTCGTACAATTCTGCATTCTTTTTCCTATAAATGTTGTATGATATAATGTACGGTCATGTGGCTACGAGCGACATCTAGGCGTGGATAGCGTTAAGTTACTGTGTTCCTTGTGTGGGTAGTAGGGATTCTCTTATGTTTGACGTTTTATCATAGTATTTATCTTTTTAGCAGCTATAAAAATAAATATTCTGAGAAAATTACAAGTGTCTGCCTATTACTGTTGAATAAAACAAGCTCAGTCAACAGGCAATCGTAGGTATACTGAAGTCTGAGTAATTTGGTACGGAAACCTACATTTTTCTGTTAACGTTCAGAGTACTCAATATAAGTACTTATCAGTGGGATATGTGAAAAGAATAACTTAAGCTAGTGTCTCCTAAAGTCGAAACGTTCCCGGACACCTGGCAGCGCTATTTGTAGGTATATTAAGTAGCTATTATTTTTGTTAACCCTTACATGAAGTGACTTTTCTGACTTGTTTTGATAGTACTTAGTACAATAGCGTTAATGTAATGTCTTAGAATAATTATAGTATAGAATGACATTGACAGTTAGTAGTCATACAAGCGCTCGGCCTAAGGGCGCTTTTAGTGTCATGCGGATTTGGTCACGCACGCGAGATTGCTCCGCATGCGTGAAATTTCACGCTGCGGATCATACGCAGTTTAAGTTTCAGTCTTCTGCGGGTTGACGTGCGGGTTGCGTAGACGATTAGTACAATACGGTGCGTGCGCCCCGCACGACTCTAAAATGGGTACTGAAGTTGTATGGATAGGCCACGCATGCGGATGCCCCGCTGCGGGATGACGCCCCGCACTGCGTCCCGCATCCCGCGTGCGTGTTTCACGCTTTACAGTGAATTCATATGAAATTGTTCTTTGCGGGTGCTACGCATGCGGAGCAATCCCGCGTGCGTGAGCAAATCCGCATGACACTAAAAGCGCCCTTAAATGAAGCACTAACCGAGTTGGCGCCAACGTGTGGAGCCGGCCATACTATGAAATATTTATTGAAAGCTAACGTGTGAAAAGTTAAGTTATTACATTTCTTTTGCTTTTCGGAAGTTTTGTGACAAAATTTAACAGCACAAATCGTCTTAATTTTTTTTTCGCGAGACTATAATACGCGAATACTACGGAGCGGAACGGAACGGTGTTTGGAGCCTGGCTCCAATGAAGGTGGTACAAAATGTGCGCGCTGACTTGGTTTCTATACTATAATTATTCTAAGTGTAATGTATAAAAACAAATCATATCTGAGGAACAGTGTAATATTTTAGTTAATGGGAAGATTGTGTTGGTATACGCCTGTTTTGTAATTTTATATTTCGCTGAATGTATGTCATGCAGTTTTTTACAAATAGTTCTTTTATGAGTCTATTTAACGCTTGTCCTAAACTACATCCAGTAATAAAACTGTAAATGATCGGTGTCTGTACATCCTACTAATATTATAAATGCGAAAGTTTGTAAGGAGGTATGTGAGTGTGTGTGTGGGTTTGTTACTCTTTCACGCAAAAACTACATAACGGATTTTCATGAAACTTTGCAGTAATATACCTTAGACATCAGAATAACATAATTTGTTAAAATTTAGGTATACAGATTTTTGAAGGGACTGGTTTCCCGAAGCGAAGCGAGGGCGGATTTACTAGTGGATGATATTTAGTAACTTATTAAGATTATTCTGTAAGTCTGTTTGCGTGTATGTTCCAGCGAATCTCCAAAAGACTTAACCAATTTGGATGTGGTTTCACTAATTTACTGTAGTTCCTAAGCTTCAATAAATAAGACATTCAAATAATTTATATTTTTGTGAAGCAAAGCAAAGACGGTCACTAGTATTAAATAAGCTCCAGCCTTATCAAATAGCAAGAAAGCCTGGTATTGCTAAAGCTTATTGCATGTTTGTTGCAAATTTTGTAAAATTGGACGCCAACAAGTTATGAAATAATATTTAACAGTAAAACACACTGTGTTTCAACAATACGTGTGCAATCCTAGCCCGTGTCCATAATTTTTGATGAACTTCGACTTAGTATTTAGAATTTTTGTATCCTTTTATGTGCTCGAACTTGTTATGTCAGGATGAGTTAGATCTATTCAATGGCCGCCTGAATCTAATCTGAACTCTCTGTAATAATCTGATCTATCTTTTTCCTAGCAAAAATTTGGCCTGCCTATACACTGTGTTCACTCCCTTGTACACTTTATACTTCCGTTAAGTACTACTACTGGTTCCCTGCAACAACCAACACTGCCCTGTGCTCATGTAAATACATTTGTTTTAAGGGAATTAAATATAATTACAAGTTATAAGTACATGTTTATTATTTTTATACCACCCTCTTCCCTCGAAGATCAATCAAGTTCAGGTCAAGATTTGTATATAATTGGTTGGTAAAGGTTAAATATTGACAATAATCAGCCTCTCCATCCATCCTTGCAGAATAAATATGGTAGAACATGAGCTTTTTGATGTGCTGAGTATATATGTGTATTATGTGTTTCCCCTTTTTTCTCTACTGTTAAAAAGAGATATAGCACCTTAGTTCGGCGCTAGACTCAAAAAAATGACGAGCATAATTGTATTGACAAAATACCCACATTAGTAAACTAATAATAAATATAATTAATAATAATTGAGCTTCAAAATCATAGCCCTACATTAGAATTCCTCGTATCGTGGGCGCCACGGGTAACATACAAGACAAAAACACATATCCAGCTCGAGAACGAAAATTTAAACACATGGTTCAAATTTTCGCCTTGCTGGCATTTGAACCCAGGTTTCATGGAACAGGATGATGCGATGGAACATGGGGTGTAAACCAATGCGCCATTCGGGTGGACAAGATTAAGCTACAACCCACTAATGGCCCACTACTGAGCACGGGTCTCTCCTCATTACTGAGGAGGCCAAGAGCATACTCCACCACGCTGCTTCAATGCGGGTTGGTGGAGGGGTTAGTGGCCAACCCTGTGTCGAAAGTTTTCAAGCCGCCGGAAGGCCTCCGAAATGCCTTAACGACTGCCATTTATCGATAACAACCGGGACCGACAGCTTTACGTGCCCTCCGAAGCACGGAAGCGCTCAAGAAATATTGCCACTAGCGGTCACCCATCCGAGTACCGACCGCGCCCGCTGTTGCTTAACTTTGTCGATCGCTTAGGATCGACGCAAGCCGCCGGGCTATGAGCGCTTCGGACAAGATTACTAAATCTCAAAAAAGGTTGTGCAAAATATTGTCAAAGGTACCCCTTACATTGTGTGAGGAAACCCGTGTCCATTAGTGGGACACTTATCGGTCGCAATAAAGTACGGTTCTGTGGATAAGATCTACGACAACACAGTAGTTATATATCTGGATAGGTATGCAAGCAGAACTATCAAATTGTCATAAAACCTCATTAGAATCCATCAACATAAACGCTTCTTGCCAACTACTGAGGGGTGCGGTTACAGAGCTACGTTCGTATAGAAATAGGTACAGCTGTAGTTACTCGATTGATAAAGTCGGTCGAGAGAAATAAAAACTACCCGCAATCGTTCTCCTAGCGCCAGTTAGTTTACCATTAGTACCAATTTAAGGACCACTTACCATCCACACCTACTTATTAAAAAACTCGGCCAAGTGCGAGTTGGACTCGCGCACGAAGGGTTCCGTACCGTTATGTATAAAAACGCCAAAAAAATCTGGTCTGTTGTATGAAAGCCTCACTTAAATATTTAATTGTTTTATTGTAGCCACATAATATATTACGCATAACGCCATCTCTTGGACCGAAAGGTAACTAATATCGCTGAGGCGCCGATAATACTATTTATTAACTTAAATATTTATTTCATTCTGTTTTTTAGTATTTGTTGTTGTAGCGGCAACAGAAATACATCATCTGTGAAATTTTCAGCTGTGAAACTATTACGGTTCATGAGATACAGCCTGGTGACAGACGGACGGACGGACAGCGAAGTCTCAGTAATCCCGTCCCGTTTTACCCTTTCGGTACGGAACCCTAAAAAACCTACGAAAAGATGGATGAAACCAGGTTTATCCCTATAGAAACCGTGGGGCTCTGATAACCAGTGCCCAACCTGGAAGCGGGAAGGTGAGAGGAACCTTGTAAGGTAAATCGAAAAGACAGTTTCTAAGTAGCGTTGTAATTTTAATTATTTTGGATGGATGTAATCAATTTAATAAAATATTTAAGTAGACAGGTGCATTATTTTACACTTATTCCAACTCTGCAATGCCACTGTTCCGTAACTGTGAACGATACGTTCGCTTCTCAGTTCCAAAAATAGTATAGTTCCGAAGGGTAAAGTTCTGATAGCGCACGAATTACCAAGCTGTCAATGTTTATTTTTTTTCACTTATAATCGAGAATTTTATTTATCGTGAAATATTTTCGGAAAATTTCAACAACTGAAAGAGAAACTCGTGGTTACGCTTCGTTAATATTTTAGTGAAAGTTTTTTATGGTATTTAATTAATTGATACTATCACGATCTCTTAGCCTTTTTGATATCAGTCCAGCCCTTCAGGCGAAGCGTTAGTTCGAGATTCGATTCCCAGCCCATGTAACAAACATTTTTTAAAGATAATGGGCCACCACCAATAGTCAATTACCTATTAACTTACTATCTGCTATAGAAATAAAAACATACTTCATTAATTCATTAAGATAAGTAAAATAAATCAGGTTATGTTTCAAAAGAGCCTCTGTTCATGTCTACGCCTTCCTCGTTCTACGCGGACGACCCACATCGGTCCAAATTATTGTTTTTCTTGGCTTCGATGGCGTCACTGGGATCTTTTCGATGTTGTTTGGCGCCAAGCCAGTAATGGGCTCTTCATTTTCTTCAGATTATAACGACATTTGGAGACAATGAATTGACCATTCAGCAACGAGAGCACTCGCCTGGAAATGTCTGAGGTAAATACCATAACTCTCTTCTCGGTTGTCAAACTGTACGGAAAGATTCCTTTGTCTTGATACAAAGACGAACTAAAACTATGTATGGCTTTGTTAGACTATCGGCATACTAAACTTGTTACTACGAACGTGAGATGATACGCTTGGACACGAGTTAGATATACAGCCGTGAGTAGATACTTAGTAGGAAAGTCAGCAGGAAAAAACCTTTGAAGTTACAATATGCGTAGTTTGACTTTCAACGATGCTTAATTTCTATGATCCGACCTTGTAATATCTAAATTTTGTTTAATTGTTTAAACGACATTCAATTTTAAAAGAGCTACCGGTGCCGGTGGCATTTAGCTTTATACATTTTTCATTACTATCATTAGGAAACGTAGGTTGCGTGGGTGCGTGCTGACCTGCTGACTTGTCAACCACGAATTCTGTCAAAGCTCATATTATATACCTATTATGTTTTCAGTGTTTCTTTGCTTAAAATCTTTTAATCTTCAAACCATGAAAGTTATTTAGGTAAGTTAAATAACACAACCATGAAAGGTATAAACCATTAACGAAGAACTTTAATAAAAAAATAATTAAGAAACTAATTAGAAATGTCTAATGTGAAAGAACCCATTAAGTTGATAGTGTCATTCCAACTCAGTTATTCTAGAAACAACAAGTGCCAATTAACACATTACAGCGAGCGTGGAATTGCATTTGAGGGGGTGTCGGCGGGGCGCGGTTGGAGGGGGGGGGGGCTGCTTCGAGGGTTGTTAAACGTAGTGAGAGTACGTGTGAAATATCGCGGAGTGTGCGTCGCGACCCTCCGCACGCTCCGAGCGAGCGCGATGGCTTGAGAGTTTAGGTGTTAAGTGGTTGTTGCAGTTCGCCGACGATCCTAATGGTAAACTTATTGATAATTGTAATAAGTTGAGTTTTGCCATGGATTTTATTAGCAAGTTGCGAGTTTAAAGCGACCTCTTTTGTATGAGGTCTCATAAATTGTCCTCATTTTCTGTTTGTAATTTTTCTCAAACTTTCTTAAAAGCTAAAGGCTTTGAATTGTGAAGACTGCATAATCTTAAGTATTTTTTTAAATTGTTGAATAGAAACCATCTCAATTATCATAAGGCAATATACCTATAGAGTATCGATGTTTCTTCAGAGATAGGTATATAAACCATACATGCCGATGCAAAAACACTAATAAAGCATGCACCTAATCAAATCAAACTTTAACGTATTTTTGTATGTACCGACCATGAATCAGCTATCCGTAACTGAGAACGTAACTAAATGAAAGCTCAATAAGAGTTAGATAATCCGTAAAAATACGAAAAATAACAGGTACAGGTAAGGACTGAAGAAAAAAGCTTGTGTCAAAGTAGGTAATAAAAAGAAATATGCGTGCACTATAATTCCGTATAGCGCGGCCATTACGCTAACAAGCATTATGTTACCGACTACTGCGAAAGTTTATATTAAGGGGCTTCTAAACGGGCAATGTTTTTCGGCAATTTGTGGCTGCATCATTGGCTACTTATTGCCGGCTATATTTATGGCTGAGCAATCCATGGCCGAGCAATATGTCTGCAATAGTATGTTACAGACGCCTAAACGAGCTACACAAACCGACAACAATGGCTGACGAAATCACACTCGTATAGGGGTATCACGGCGTCACTCACAAACTTCATATCGCGCAGAAAAGGATGCACTATACCATATTAATAGAGAGCGACGGAAACAGCAATAGAACTCGCTGGGCAATATTGCAGAAATATCGATCGCTCAGCTGCGATCCTCCGGCAACCATGGCCAGCAATATCGGCCATACCAAACATGTGTGGCTATATGGCTGGGATTGCCAGCAATATTGCTGGTATTGTCAGCAATATTGCCAGTCACTGTGTTGAAGCCACAAATTGCCGAAAAACATTGCCCGTTTAGAAGCACCTTTAAAGTAAAGCCGAGTACTCAATCTAGCCAGGTACGGCCGCACAATCTCTAAACATCGTGTATTAAGACGGGAAATGTTGAAGTCACGCGACGCACGAGGCGCTCCGGCCGTGGCGAGTGTCGACACATCCTCGTAAACAAGTTGTATGCACCGACGTCCAATCGGCGCGCTTGTAAACTTTTATGCCCGATCTTGTACCTTCGGGGGAATTTCATTATACGGCCCCTACTACGAAGCACCAGCTCAAAGTCTGATAGGTATAATGTCTGCGGTGACTTTTTCTTTTCTCACTTGTATACAAATTGTGTCGAAATTCAGGCTAGCAGTTATAGACCAGTGGTTTGATGTTGGATTGTCGAATAGAAAAGTCTGGGTTAGACCCCTACATGCACCATTAATTTTCAAAAAGTCATGATATATCTGGCCTGTGTATGGCTAGTAAACACCCGTGTCCCGAGAACGAACATTTCATCATCATCATCATCTCAACCCATCGTAGCCCACTATTGAGCACGGGTCTCTTCTCAGAATGAGAAGGTTAAGCGCATAGTCCACCACGCTGGCCAAGTGCGGATTGGCGGACTTCACACACCTTTGAGTTTTGCAAACTCTCCGGTATGCAGGTATCCTCACGATGTTTTCCTTCACCGTTTGTAGCAAGTGACATTTAAATGCTTTAAATGCACATAACCCCGAAAAGTCAGCGGTGCCCTGGGATTTGAACCCGAACCCTCCGAATAGGAGGCCGAATTCTTAACCACTAGGCTATCACCGCAACCAACATTTAACAGTTCTATGAATACCTTCTCAGACCTCTACTTTCTATTTATTTACAATGCTTTAGCAGGGTCGCTTATAAACAAGCTTCGGGTCGATGATTGACTGAAACAATACGGACTTGACAGATGCATGATTGATAACCAACCTCATCGTTTCGTCTTTTATTCACCAATCCATTTATCCAACAATCAATTTTTACAGTCCACTGTAGAACATAGACCTCCCCAAAACTGAGCCACTCTGACTTTTATTATTGTTTCATATTTTTTTATTATAAATATAATGTTAGTCGAAATAGCGGTTATAGTAGTAAGCAAACAAAAAACTTATAATCCTACTAGTCCTACTAATATTATAAATGCGAAAGTTTGGTAAGGATGTGAGTGAGTGTGTGTGTGTGTTTGTTGCTCTTTCGCGCAAAAACTACTGAACGGATTTTCATGAAACTTTGCAGTAATATAGCTTAGACATCGGAATAACATAATTTGTTAAAATTTATAGAGATGTTTGAAGGGACTGGTTCCCCGAAGCGAAGCGAGGGCGGGTTTACTAGTAAATTATATCGAGTCTAATATATCACTGGAAAGCGATCTCGTCGTATCTCGAAATATAGTCATGTTCATTCGGATTTTTTCAACACACAAAGAGATCTTTTTTTGCTAATAGCTGACAGAAGACCTGATAAGCCATGAAACGGTAAGACCCACATAGAACATGCAAGGAAACAAACAATACCTAGGTACCTATATACGCCAACATAGATACCACTGCCAAGACGTGTTTCATCCCAAATCAGGCAGAGCAAGTAGACTCTATGGCGGTTAGTGGCAAAATAGGAGGCAAGGGGGTGGTACTTGCCTATACACCATCACGCATACCGAGTTTGCTCGCAGACAACAGTTTGCAACAAGCAAAGTAGATTAAACTTTAATCTGTAGGTATGAAAGATTTTTTATAAATTCCAAGTTTTTTTATCAAATAACAACTGACTTCACAAAGAGAATTGCCCATTCGTTGCTGTATGGCTTTGAATTGTATTTTTTCAGAATTTTCAGTCTCCTGCAATAACACGGCTGGTGACACAGAATTGACTTCTGTACAGCTTTTGCTAGGACGTTCCTAGAAATACAGTTGATTCCAAATATGCATAAAAGTAGAACAACACTGAATACACTACCACGGTTTATTCGTTTACAAACAAGAAATCGTCCAGCGTTCTATCAGGTTCTATCCATATTACGCACAAGCAAATCTTGTCTACTCGCGATGCCTCTGATGAAGAACGGTTGTGGTTATGTTATTAGATCAATCGTAAACTCTCTTAGATACCCACCCGCTGTCTCCCACCATCTTAATAATGGACTATGTTTATTGAAATAGAGGGCCATGGACTAGAATGGTATACGTACCAATTGTTTAAATCTATTTTGTAATAAAATGAATAACTAGCTCATATTAGTAATTATGAAAGGTAAACTTGACTTCAAACAACATTTCGACATGACGATCCGGATGGCGCAATGGTTAACACGCCAGATCGCTGTTCCGAGGGTCCTGGGTTCGATTCCCAGCGAGGCGGTTTGAAAGATGAATTTAAACCGTGCTTGGTCTGGGTGTGTGTCCTTGTCTTGTGTGTTGTTCATGGCACTCACAACACAGGGAATTCTACTGTGGGACTATGTGTGTGTAGCGTTATTATTTATGTTTCATGATACTTACATACCTTCTCATTATAAATGATAATTTCATTCATCTTATTTTGTTTCAGTAACCTTCATAAAGTGCTGGAGCAGTATGTTATTATAGAGATCCTAGAGATTTCAACGTATACAAATTACATCATTTTATTATTTATTTTGTGTTTATTTTTTAAGAAAAACTTCTCCAATCTGTGCTTGCCGGTGTCTTGTCTGTATTGCTGCGACGTCTTATATTAACATTTATCTGTAAGCGAAGATGACCACTTACGATCAGGTGTCCCGGCTGCTTCTTCAGATAATAAAAAACTTCAAATGACGTAGGTAATCATCGTAGGGGTAGTCGAAAATAAGGGTAGTTCCTAGAACGAGCTTTATAGATGGGTCCGGTGACGTGAGGGCAATAATAAATACCTACAGACATACCGCGCATAATCAAGTGCGTTGTATAAAACAATAGGTACGCTAAGTACATTAATTATAATTGATAAATCATTGTTTTTAAATATTATGTGTCATAAAAGCAGATGTCAACTGATTTCAAATCGTCATTTCTTTCTATCGACAAGAGCAACTCCAGGGCAGTGACCGATGTAAAGCTGGTCCTGAAATTAATATCTCAAGAAAAAAATAAACCAAATATTTAAAATCTGGAAAAGCATGGTTACATTAATAATGTCGTCTCAATTGAGAATCGTTATCAAAAGCCCTCAATTCATAGACAGATCCAAGAATGAACCATCCTACGGCAAACAGCAACTGAAGATAAATATCCTCATACAATAGTAAAGAATGGCATTGTTACACCATGCAAATAAAGTCACGACTGTCCATCGAATTGAACCCCGGTAGTTCACCGTTGAAATATTACCCATGCCCCCATTTCAGTTTTACCAACAGAATAATTCACGTGAACGGTTTAGGTGTACGTATAGTGCATAGGTAAGTTTTTGTATTTCGTCAAAACGCCGATAATCGTTGTAAATATACTTACCGTTTACGCTGAAATTTTCTAATTTTTTACTTGATATTTAATAACCTTAAAACCCCGTCCCTTTTCGTACCTCCCTATTCGCCTTTCTTATGCCTGTAGGTACATCTACTGCTCCCTGCAAAACGCTTATCAAGTCCTTCTAATACCTTCCTTTCTATACCTAACTTTCTGCTCTGGCACTTCTTCTCTCTTCATGCAATGAGACTGTGGAATGATCTATCGCACATAATTGTGTTCATCAATCTCGGACGATCTACTCCGTTAAATGAAGAGAGAAAGGGCACTATTACTAGTATTGTTTGTTTTATTTATTATGTATGGGTATTAAACCTATCTGTATCAAAGAAGACAATGTAGGTATACGAAATCAAATTGACATCACTACTCCACTATTAGTTCTGCTAAAAGATATATCTTATAGAATTTTATATTTGTTTCCATTCCATGTATTTACGTCCATAAATTTTTAAATAAGTATTATCAGAAAAACTTAAGCCACCAGGGAGCTTTCTTCGAAAAGACTGCCTAATCCCTTTGAGTTACAACAAAACAATGTACAGGTAGGTACTTTTAGTATATTTCTCTTTTATAGATCTACAAAAAAACATTGCATAGTATGTTTATTAATGCGCTACATCTGCGTCTAATCTAACGCGAAAATTAAAGCTCTAACGTGATGAATTAAAAAAAAATGGCTTATCAAAATCGTCAATTATTCTTATTTTCATATGTTAGGCATTTAATTTATAGCAATGATTGTAATATAAACCTGTTTTTAAGGCTTTATTCAAATAAACAACAAATTAAGAACCAACAGCGAGGAGTCGAATCACCATTAAATGGTATTATATGGGTGGTGGAGTCAGGCCGGGTAAGGTGAGGTAAGTCTAATAAATGTTTTTGGCAAGCCTTAGTTAAAATATGGGGCCTGCCCAAAACAAGGGCGTGAGGTGAAAAAATTGAAGGTTCATTCATCATCATCATTATCTCAACCCACCATGACCCACGGATCCAAACGGGTCTTCCAAGATTGAGAAAGTTAAGGTCAAAGTCCATCACCGTTCATTATTTTAATGTGTAGTAACGAAACGGCCAAGCCACATATTTTGCCTAAGGTGTTTGTGAAGTAGGCTGTGAAGTATGTAAAGTTTGTTACTAAGTTGGTTGTTGTTACTAATTTTACCTACATGGAAACTTCACTAAAAATAGTGGAATTTCATTTCCCTTCATAAACAATACACAAACTACTAGTTTCCCGTCAAACGTTTAAACGAATTCAAACCTAAAAATATATGCAATCTCTGACTTTTTATTGAGCCTGTTGACAATCCGATGCTACCATATCTAGGTCACATGGCCCCGGGATTTCGGCACAAAACAACGCGTTGTGGAATATTCCCCATTCCGGTCCGGTGCACAAATCGTACGCTGTGTACAATGCACATGTACCGGCTACCGGCACACGATATAATAAAATCCCGGTAACGAAGCCGTATTTGTGTACCGGATGTTTTTTATATCATATATTTTATATTTATATCCCACATAACGTGCCGGCGATATAACATAGGTACTCATATATTACGTAAAGATAAATATACATATGTTTTTAACTTATGATAAAATGCTTGAGCTGCAACAATCTGCGAGCAACCTCCTATGTATATTTACGTGCGAAGTGAAATAGTACATTATGATACAAGTGCGCGAAGTTGGTCATTACAGTCGAGGCGGTATTGCACAGCCCGAGCCGCAAGGCGAGGGCTGTAATAGAGCTAAGACTGTAATTAACAAAGCACACGCGTATCATACGACGTTTTTCAACACACTTGCGAGGAAAAAAACAATTAGGTAGGTATAAAATACATTCGACATTTTTCAGTCACAAATCAGCAAATTATAAACGAACAAAATGTTTGCACAAAATGGCGCGGACGTTTATTTTTTCGCGCGCCGTATCTTCGGTTCAATAACTATGCGCGCGCAGGTTAAGTCCAGCCAGAGGCACCGAACACCGCTATTCAGCCACAATATATTAAACTAAATAATTATGTATTTCTAATAAGAATTTACGGTAATTAATGATTTAAAATATTGTATTTTTTAAATGCTTTAATAGATAATTAGACTTATCATATCAGATTTTGACTAAGTACAACAAGTTTATTTATTTACAAAATAATAAATCTTTTGGTAACAACCTCTTTACGGATATTAAAAAAAGTGGAATAAGAAAAACACTAGTGCGGCAATGAAAAGTAAAACGCACTAGTGTGTAATAAACCGCATTCCGGGCGTAAGACTAAAGAAAAAATAGCAACTTTACGAGCAAGTGTGTTGAAAATATAATATACATACCTAAATACATCATCACAAGAGTTTACGACTGTAGCAAAGTAGATAAATCTGTAGTAGTGGTTTTCAGAAAAGTTATACCTGATACAATTAATATCTAAGCTTGACTATACATATTTTAAATGCAAAACAGATATTAAAACTTCTTTTTAGTTGTTTACTTTCTGTTTCTTAAATCACTTCTTTCTCTAGTATCAATTGTTAATATGCAGTAAGCCAGTAACCGTAGAAGGCAGGTAGGTACTAAGTGCTACGAGTACGCTGCTTCTGCTTGAAAAACTAAAAAACTTAGAAAAAATAAAGCTTCCTGCAATTCCATAGCGTTCATACTTTTAATAAATTTCTTCTGGCGTGCACATCCTGAATCCATGCACACTTTGCATTAAGAAGTGTCCTTTACCTTTCCCAAGTCTGAACTTCAAAAGCAGTTTTTTCTTACAAACGAGTCCTTAAACTGCTTAAAACTCCCGTAAGTCTTATACTTCTCGTCATAGAGTCCAAAATTGAACAATTAGTAGTGTAAGGACGTTCGTAAACGTTGCTCCGTCACGCATGCGCGGTTTTTACAGCGGCCATTTTCGTAGTGTACATACAAATACACCCCTACACATACAGATCCACACACATATGAAAAAATGTATCAAATTCTACGAAGGTTACGAATATTGAGGTGTGTGCGCCGATGTCCGCACACGGCTGTCAATGTGTGAGAGGGATGCTGAATAAGGCTTTGTCCATATTGCGGCCGGACTTGAATGAATAACGTTTGTTGAATTTCTTATTGTATACGAAATATATATTTGTGGTGAATATGCAGCACTGCTGCCCACATGAATATTTGTAAGGTCAAAGGCCGCCGTTCCGTTGTCGGTCTAGATGTAAATTTAGAGCGTATTTTACAAACGAAATTCAAAATTTGACAAATTTCATCTCTTAGTAGAGTTTTCCTAAAACTTAAAACAAAAACTAAAATCACTACGTTTTGTATTTGTGACGTACAGGTATTTCAATCAACAAGTAGGTAAGTATAGTTATTTTTCATAAAATATCCCCTCGTCTAAAAGAAGTTTATGTAAAATCTTAAGTTATTGAACTTATGGTGGCAGGTGCACGATTGTGTCCGTCGATTGTTTTGAAAGTCAATGTTAATTTGTTTTCACTTGCAACCAGTGCATTATTATTTATGTTATAACCGCCACTGTCTTGTTATTTCCACTTGTTACTGAACATAATAGTTTTAATAATAATGTTTACCTATCTTAAGGTTTATTAATTAAAACCATCTAAGCATAGTCTGCTCAGCAGCCAGTGACAAAGCCAAAATTACGTTTGCTGAAGTCCACGACTGTAATACATATTGTTACGATGGATTGCTAAAAATTACCATCGCTTCGAAAAGCTTGTACCTAATCGTGCTAATAGTAGGTATTGTAAGAATTGCATTATAATAAAGAATTCCATATTTAACCAATTTTAATATTGTAAGAATTGCAATATAATAAAGAATTCCATACTTAACCAATTTTATTGTTATAGGATTTATTGTTATTGCTTTGTCAATTAGAAACGTATTCATTTATTGCTATAGCCTGTAAACTGTAAACGAAACCTTTATGTTAACAAACCTTTTCCCAAGTCGAAAAATGTATAAATATTAGACAAATGCGCCAAGACTCATCTAAACATATTCATAGCTCCCCATGGCTTTCGCAGACAGAGAAATATGTCAACAATAATTCAAAGTATTGTACAAATAGATTTGTCCCCACTGCAATTTTATTATATTAACTTTAGAAACGTTTTATCGTAATTACTGCAACTTAACATAGAAATAACTAAACTACCGTTACCATTACGAAAAATTCTAATAATAATATTTACAATCAAAAGGCGTGAGAACAATTGGACTCTACTGTTTACATCAGATCATTTAATTTATACTATAAATTAGGGGAGAAGGTAGGTACTGCACGGTGGGTACATTGAACTATTAAACAATAGTTGTGGACAAAGAACGCGTAACACTATGTAAGGATCGGGATGCTGTGATGCTGTGATCTGGCTCCGCGATCTAAACGAGCCCCTACGCGTGACCTGACCTGGCTTAAACGGCACAGATTTAGTCAGCCCCGAGCCGCCAGCCCGGGCGGGTGTGCGCGAGTGCCGCCAACCTTCCGTCCCTCTCACACGACCCAAACAACCCCCAGTGCGAAGGAAACAGTGAGAAAAACAGGAACTAGGTACGTACCAATTAAGCCTGACCCGAGAATCGTAGGGTTAAAGTCCCTTGAAGTGCCCGGTAATTAATATTCCGCCTCGTTCTTGGAGCTACGTTTTACCAGCTGTTTAGGGTTGTGTCAGCTCGCGAGACAGTCGTTACGTGATAACTAATGCACCGGTACTGATAACAGATTCAAGTAGAAGTAATGAGATAATCTTTAAGTTGTTATAACATTTATTATAGTTTATTTTGAAAATGTACATGTTGAAAAGGCTGTCTTGAAGAGATAATTGTGGGATGAGTGATAAGCAATATAAAAACTGGAGCATTCGTTATCAAACATGATTGAATACAGACTATTACCTCCATCCAGCGTATTCTTAGATATATCTGCATTAGTACTATATTATGATGTTTCATGATTCCCGGTAGAATGGACGAAAAGCGACCCTAAGGAATTTTCGTCGATCTGATAACCTTCGGACATCGCTAAGCACAATCCATGATGCTCTAATGGGCACTACTAAGAACTATTTACCGATTTTATTGCCGTGAGGTAAAGAAAATCTGTAGTGGTCACGACCCTCCGAAGTGAGGAGAATAATGTTGAGAGATTCTGTATTGTTTAAATATAATAAGGCATCATCTAGATACATCATTTTAAAGGTGAAAGCTTCTATAGGCACGGTAGATGTTATTTATGTATCTATAATAAGTAGGTAAATTTCAAACAAAATTTTTGTTGAATGCGGACGGTGTATCGGGTAAACGAAGGAACATTCTCGCTGCTTCTATTTATGTCGGTACCGCATCAGTATGGGCATGGATGGTAGGGACCACTTGCCATTGCATCACTACTCTACTCTCTTACCACCTTCAAATCTTAATATATAAAACTCTTGCATTACTGGTGATTGACTGACAGACAACGCACAGCCGAAACTACTGAACGGAAGAAGCTGAAATTTAGCATGTACGTTCCTTGGGGAGTGTAGGGAAGCACTAAGAGAGGATTTTTAGAAATTCTACCCCGAAGGGGGTGAAATAGGGGGGTGAAGTTTAAACGAATTCCACGCGAGTGAAGCCTGCGGGCGGAAGCTGGTATTTTATGAAACATTGAATCTCAGTCTTAATGCTACACAGCTAAGACATGATTATAATGTTCTTCCTGAAGAAAACTTTCATACTACTTTTTCTCTTCCTGGACCGAAGACTGGCTTTTAGTGGTATTTATGTAAATGAAAGACGGTGACCGAGTACTAGCAGATTGTGAATTTACTCATTTGTCGGGTATAAACATAAAAATAAGTGTAAATGGGTGGGTATTTGGATATTTTATCACTCACATACCCCGGAATTGGGTCGCTTGCGTCACTAGATATTTGCACGTACTGTAGGTACACGTGCAACTAAATCGCTCATAAGCCGGAGGCTGGAGAGTCTTGAGACAGTACCAATACAATATCGAAGGCGTTAGATCTTAAACCGTCTTAAAAAATAGACATTCCTAGGATATATATTTCTGTAGGTCAGCACTATAAGAAGTGACGTCACTAAAACCTAATAATATTTTACACTAATTTGTCGAATAACGGCGACATTTAGAGTGATTTGCATTATTTATTAGCGTTTGAATAAAGTTTCAAAGTCAGTATTTAGATACTGAAGTTTCGTAAACCATCATAAGTTAGATTATACACACACATAAGTGTTACAGCTAAGCGTGTACAAGGTTCACTACCTAAATAATCACTTAATTATACATTGGCATCTTCCCTCGGGAATGTAACCTCGGACTCCTCGTTGCAGGGAAGGCCATGACTGACCTGCGTATCTCACTAGGCCGTGCTAGTAGTATTGTATGTAGACATTTGGTGTATGAATGACTGTTAGTTTTCTTCGGCGCTTTTTTATTATAAGGTACTCGTATGTGTAGGTATGTCTATGTATTTATAACGCATTGAAAACATTTAAGCTTTAGCTTCAGCTTCGAACGTTGTCGTAGAACGATGTTTACACATAACTAATATTTTATTCAGTTGATGTTTATTTACATTTTTAGATATTTGCGAAGCGTTTTTGGCTGTAGCGAGCTTTGCTTTATAGTCAATGTTTTCTATATTTTAAGTTATATATTTTTGTGAAAAACCTATCAGATTTTCAGTGATGACTTTGATATTACTAATCTCAACGGCCACTTACCACCATCCGGCCTGTTTAGTCATAAATGAACTAATACTAATCTATCGCCTTGTCCTCTATTCTCCTCCACTATCCTTATTGATGAAACTCGATAGAGTAGCTTGTTTTTCATTTCAACAGTGTGCTCCAAATTCCAATAAAAACATTGCCATCATTTTTATCCGTCTCATAAAGCCTTCCTTGTCGATTTTTTCTTGTCTCTATTGTAAATGTAAGTAGAGGAAAAAACAAAGTAATGACGTGAATTTATTAGATAAAACAGAGCCCCAAAACAATATTAATGGTCCGAGCAAAGAGGATCAAGTAACAACAGCCGAGTGAGGGCCTAAATATACAAGGCCACGGTACATAAATAGAAAAGGTTATGTTCAAAACATTGTTTAGTGTGTTTGTTTGGACTTAAGTAATTTGTAGTTGTGTTGTGACAAAAAACTGATGAGATGGCTGGATCTTTTGCAGTATTTTTTCCTTTTTCTCTGTTTATTTTTAGTTGGGAACTTTTCAGTACCTAATGCCTTCTGCCTTTGGTGTTCGTGGAGGACGGTGACCACTTAACACCAGTGGGCTCGTCACTTCGTTTATAGGATTATTACATAACATATAAAGGTAAATGCTATGAATTAGAGTGTATTCCATACCGCGTACTGGTTCTTGCAATACAGCGGCAAATATTTTTGTACAATTCGTCAGGTCACAGTAAAATTAAAGACGTCTTAAAACTATTGACGCCCCGTAAGGCGCAATGGTTACTTCGGAATGCATTTCAAGAAGTCCTGGGTTCAATTGTTGAATGCTGAATTTGAATATTCCTTCTTGGTCTGTTTATGATTTTTTGTATAAACAAGAACACACAAATCAAAATAACTAAGTATATAAAAAAACTGACTTGATAAGTTACTGATTTAATATATTCTGAACGCATAACCCGTAGTACCTACTAGGATTTAAAACTAGAAGTTATGCTCCATGCGTAATTTTCTAATCTATGTCCATGCTTCCTTTATATTTTCGGTAAGCACAAAGAAAGGATTTTTGGAAATTCACAATCAAGAAAGAGAATAAATAAGGGGAAGAAGTTTATAGAAAACTCCCAACAGTTTTGAAGTTAAACAGGATCACAAGTATTCTAGCAAGCAAAACTAACAACGGGTAGTTCAGTTCACGCGATCAAAAGATTCAAAAGCACGGATAGTTCAAAAGTTAACATAAGAAGACACACTAAAATGATGTTTTTCATAATGTGTTATTTATTTGTATTTTTGAATGGCGACCAACGCCGTCACTAGCGAGCAGGGGAGTTAGAGAATAGAACGATACGTCGTGATGGCGCCGGCAGGTCGGCAGCAAGTCTCTCGATATCGAGTCAACATCCTGTATGTAGTGTAAGGACTAGTGAACCCGCCCTCGCTTCGCTTCAGTAAACATAATGCCTTAGTACGCAAACTAAAAATTGCTCACGACAGGATTCTGAAAAATAACATAATTTTTATTTGTCAACCGATTGAATTAAAACAAATGCTAAATGTGTCATTAGTGAAAACCATATTCCAAATAACGAAGTAGTTTCTGAGATTAGCGCGAACAAAATGCAGAGAAAACCAGATCAAAATTCCAAAAAAAATATGTTAATGGCGTTAATAAATCACTTGTCAAGTATTCCCCGTGTGTGGACAATTGTCATTTAGAAATTTATTTTAATGATATTTGTGCATGATTGCGTAACACGCAATCTTCCATGTGGGCATATGAGCGGCGTAAAGTTGAATTACGAGTGTAAAGCCCGTTAGGATTGGTCAGTCAGATAAAGAGTGTCGCTGTCAGTGGCGGGGCGTTGATTACTTACTACACGAACTGATGCCTTCAGCGTGGAGTCCTGCATGGAATAAGCACGCAATAGGTTATAGCTGACCAAAATTCAAAACCTATCCTTCATTAATCCGTATCGTACTAGGGTATTGGAGTAGATACACTCTAGAGGTCTCCTCTGTTGTAAGGATAGACCATTGTCTATATAGTGAGTTAAACAGGTTGAGGTCAAATTCAACAACCTAATCTAATAATATTGACCTGTTATATCTCTAAGTTAGACCGAATTTTAAACACCAATTTACAAAATGCTACGCACCAAATATTGGTAAAACAATATCCGAACCCTATAGCTTACTCCGTTACACTCATATTATAATTCACAAACATTAAACAATCACCAACTTTCCTTACCCCGCATACCAAGTACTTATCGTTTGTTTAACGCAAGGGTTCAGTTAAACTAAACGGGGTAAGGGCGCATTCAAGTAGAACGCTGGTTACCGGCGCCGATCTGCCAGCGCTTATCGGTACTGCCCCCTTATTATGAACTCTTAATTCCAGACAGTTTACTTTCAGTTCAGTGGGTGACAGAGACAGCGCCTTACAGGTAATAAGGCGCTGTCTCTATCACCCACACGTTGTGAACGTGAACTGTCTGGAATTAAGAGTTCATAATAAGGCCCCTGGTCCGTTGACATACTCGTAACCTCGGTCGTGTGACAGGTCGGAACTTGTCGGCGCTTTTCGGCGCTTTTCGGCGCTTATCGGCGCTGGTTCGGCGCAAAGTATAGAGACTATCTGCGCCGACTACCTGCGTGGATAAGTGCCGATAAGCGCTGGCAGATCGGCGCCGGTAACCAGCGTTCTACTTGATTGCGCCCTAACGTCAGTGGCGTGTGCTCGAGTCTCGGGGTCTGTCACGACGCCACCTCCGGGTGGTATGGCTCGTCACGCGTCGCCCCTCGACACGGGACGGATCAAGCACCCACTACCGTACGGTGCACTAAACTCGTACTTACTACAAATTTTTGCAGGGTGCCGCGTATTATTTAATTTTCCGCCATCATTTAATCTAGTGTTGCATATTTGTACATTAATTTTCGCTATAAACTTTTCATTATATTATTTATGGTTATGGTATTTACTTCCAAAAGAAGTCCGTTTGTCGTAGGTTTTATAAACTGACTTAAAACAAGAAAAAAGACAATATACTTACACAACTGGATAACACGTAAAATAAGAAAAATGGGTGCAAGGTCCCAAATCCTCAGGCGGAAGGCACTACGAGTGCTACGTATATACTCACTCGTAAATGGCTACGGATTAAATCGCTTCCTGCTCTCAGTAAGCGTAGCATAGTGTAACGATCAAAGATATTTCAGTAAAACATTACTCTGGGCTCCTACTTGTTTTTTTAATTAACAAAAATAATATTGGCTTTGGGGAATTTTAGTTGGGTATAGTAGTAAATACCAAAAGTTATCCATTTTATATTAACCATACATATTTTATTGCTTCTGTGCTCGAGTCAGCTGCTGTAACAAATAATAAAAAAACTTATCCTTGTTTCACTACTTAAAGTAATTCAGACCAAAACTATGATTAAAGACAAAATAAAAAAAAATATAAAAATAAAATTCAATTTTCACCCATATTGTAATATACAGCTAGATTCCCTGACTGCTCTTTGAAACTACTGATTGTTTTCCTTTGTCAAAAAAACTGGCTTCTAAAAATCTGATACATCAAAACCTGCACAGGGTTTTTTTTATGGAATTAATACATTAAAAGACCACCATTAATACATTAAAAGGTTGACTGGGAGAGAATGCTTTTAGCATTAAGTCCGCCTTTGTATCTGTACATTTGTATAGTGCATAAAGATTAAATAAATAAATTAATTAAAAGACCACCCAGAACCACCCATCCGCTGCCACCCATGGCAACGACAGATCTGCAGATGTGGAAGAGTGATATTTAGTCCTGTTAGTTGTTATTAGTTTTAGCTCTAGTTAGTTATTTTTTTTATGGTATTAAGATAGCAAACGAGCATGCAGCACCACCCTTCCGCTGCCGCCCATAACAACTGTGACCGACCCAGAACTAGGCTCAAAGGGACTAGGATGGTTAGTCCAGTTAGTAGATGGTGTTAGAATATTAGTTGGTTAGTTTGTTAATAAGTGTAGGGACAGGGACTGTTAGTGATAATTAGTCCTGTTAGTTGATGTTAGTAATATTCCAGTTAGTTATTGTTAGTATGAGTCTCGTTCCAATTCGGCCACACATGCGTTGCTTCACTTCACCCTTCACTTCATTCTTTAGATCTCCAATAGTCGACTCTAAAAGTGTAACTGGCTCCACATCAGAACAGGTATTTAGAAATTATTCTCGTATCTTTGTCAAGTACGTACTACAAGCTTTGCAGCAAGTACCTTTTATAAGTAAGACCGCGGCTAGGTAAACATAGTGGACACTTGAGTTTGTAGTGAAACAAGACACGGGAAATTCTAGGGAGGGAGGACCGTTTATTTTTATTCCTGTTTCTCCTAAGAGGCATATACAATACATATCTAGCAGAGACCTGACATTGATTGGCGGTAATAATGTCTGAAATTATACAATATTTTCTTTATATAATATATATTTTCTTCTTATAATGATCTTTTACACAGGTTATGACACAGGTTATGATATTACCTATTGTCTGTGAAACGTTTCGTTAGATGGGAGGTATGTCATTTAGCATACAAATAAGCTACGAGTCCATATAATAGAATTCTTACGACGGGGCCCCGGGACAATGGAAGGGATTCGACTGACGAGACCATAAAAAGGACGGACTCAGTGAAAACTTGTTCCGACAATATGGTAGGTCCTAAACGTGAAGTGAAAACGTTGTACTCCTTTTAAAGAATAACACACGCACGTAGGTATGTGAGATTGGGTACATATTTGGTATTGTAAAAATTTATAGGAAAAAAGGTGTAAATAACGGCTTGTGACCGATTTTTGTCCGATTTTCACCCAGGGCTTTTTAAGCGGCATTCCGGCATAGTTACAATGGGCAAAGAAGTATGAATATGAAGTAGCCCTTTAAGACTGAAAAACTAATCTAAAGTCTTACTGGCTCCAAAAATTAACGTCACGAAGCATTGTAAATAACTATTCGTATCTTGCCATAAGTCAATACTGTCATATAAATCAACAGATAACAGTGAATGACTAAAATAGTTTTCCATTTATAATTCTATCACAATTTTATGAGATTTTTTTTAATTTAATTTAATTTCAATAAATTTATTCATTATTATGACATCTGTTGGATGTATCGTGTGTCTCGAAAGTAAAACACATTAACCTTGGTTCGCGCAATCGTTTTATTTAAGCTCGGTCAACCTCACAAGCAATCATTAATATTAGTTTGACCGACGGCGGCGTATTTCCGTGAGATTAAGATAACATTACCGTCTCGCCACGGTAGTACGAATAAAGGAAACTCGAACAGTTACAGAAACACGATTTACCATAAAAACAGTAGATTGTGTTGAACTGAAATATTCAAATGTTCCTAATGTATACTGGCGTGTTTGAAACGGTTATACATACTGCATACTCGACCGCTACTAATGGACAGAGTTTTCCCTTAAATCTTTTGTTGCCCAGCGGCCTACCATTCGAAACTTATTGGGCATAAAAACAATTTCGATATAAGCAGTTTCATGTGTAGTGTTTGATGATAAATATACTTTACATTTTTGATTGTTTGATTTAAGTCACAATTTTTATTTCGAATGAACTGATGTGGATATGATGCCACTTCCAACATAATTCTCCAGAACTGGTGCCTTCGGATTATCATTTGTTCCATTCGCTGCAAAATTTTTTGAACGGTTAAATCTTTACTTGAAGTGAAGAGGTAAAAAATGACCTACACTAGCGGCACGCTATGATGGCCGGTTTGACACATTACAATAGTGATGTGGAATGTCAATTTATTCTCGAACAAAAAACAATTAAGTTTTGTTTTTGTACCTGATTAAATAGGTTTAATAAAACAAAAATGTAAATGTTTATTTAATTTATTTGAACGAACTGAATATTTGAATGAAAATGAATATACATACTTTATATGCACACAAGAAACATATGAATACAAAAGATACCAAAAAAGGTGCCACAAAAGGCCATAATTAATCAGATTCGTCCATACTACTATTTTCACTGTCGTCACTGCTATCATCACCTACATTAATAATTATATGTTCGTTTTCTATAATATTATCTATTTTCACATCTCTTTCATAATCTTCCCTTATTAATTTAACAGTTCTATTCACAACCTTTTCCCAGTCTCCTTTAGTCACATGTTCACAAGCTTCTTCTAATAATTTTAGCATTTTTTTTTTGTGGTAAATGGGGGTTCTGTATTGTGTCTTGCAGCATATTCCTTAATTTGAGCCCACACCAACTCAATCGCATTATACTCACAATGGTAAGGCGGTAACCGTATAACTCTGTGCCCATGTTCTAATGCTATTTCGTCAATGACGTATCGGATCTTGGTTGGTTTGTTTTCTTTTAAAAGACGTACTAATTCCGCTTTTAACATATTCATGTTTGCATCTACGCCATTTTTACGAAGCCATGCGACGATATCAGCTTTCTTTTGGGATTGGGCAGGTGGCTTGTCAATTTGCATCGAGTGGTATGGGGCGTTGTCCATAATTATAATAGATGGTTCAGGGAGGCTACACAACATTGAGGTAAACCATTCAGTAAACTTTTCTCTATTCATGTCTTCATGATAGTCTCCAGTGGTTTTTGACGCAAAAGCCATGAGAGAACCTTCGACAAACCCGTTGATGGTTCCGGCGTGACAAATTATAAGTCGCGATCCTTTTCCTACAGGAACTTTGGAAGTAGATGCTGCTGTGTCATCGTTCCAAGAACGGCCTACAGTATGGTTAGCATTAAGCCATGTTTCATCCAAGAACACAACATTTTGCCAATTTTTGATTTCTTTCACTTGCCGTAAAAAAGTATACCTTGCCATCGCTATATCAAATCTTTCCATCAATATTTTGCGTTTGTTACATTTTTTGTATCGAAATCCAATGGTCTTCAAAATCTTCGTTAAAGAACTTTCCCCACCGAAGAATAATCCAGCTTCCTTCAGTGAATGCACCAACTTTTTTCTTGTTGGATACTCCTTCTGTAAATAGTAGCCGTAAACATGTCTTCGGATAGCATCGGCATCAAAGCTATCGATGCCTACGACTGGTTTTGCTCGTTTTCTCTTTTTTGGTGTGTGAAGTTTATTTTCTTCTGTGCCAGTCTCGCCATATTTTTCTTTAGTTATCCGTCTAACAGTTCGTTGTCCAATATTAAGCGCATCAGCTACACGTTCAACCACTGACGTTATAGGTAAAATTGGCCCTCCATTTTGAGCTTCACGATCGAAATAGTTACGAAGGCGTATTACGAACTCACGTGTCTGACTATTTAGAACAGTTCTCTGCGTACGTTCGGTCATATCGACGAAATCCACAACAAAGGGCTTGAACAGAGTCCAAATTAACGAGCAAGGGTCAACAGTAATGCAGTATCAATATTTGAAATCCAAAGCCAGGTCAAAACTCTATCACAATCGCATTGCACTGACAGTTTATACTTTTCGAAGCAACGTCAATTCGAAACTGCTTTGTTTTGCATTGAGCATTGACGCGAGTTTGCCGGAGGTAGTAGTTGTGCTAGCCAGCGATCCTATGTGACGATCGTATTAGATTCCATTTTTAAAAATTTTCAATTTAGAAAACCAAATGCCGAGTTGTGGTATATATCATATAAAAATAAAAATTTTACCTTTTGTATGAAACAGCTGATATTTTTTTGCGATTTCAGAGGTTTGTCCACATAGTGAAAATTGTTCATATTCACAAGTACATTCACCCCTTAAATGGTGCAAACTGATTTTTCTACACTTGTATACATTTTAGAAATCAATTTAATAAATAAATTTTGAGTCCTAAACCTAAAACTACATTCGATAAAATTTATGAATCTCTGCACATCACTATCGTCAATAAAGTAATACAATTATTTCCTTCAAAGTCGTTATCAATTAATACGGAACTTCATGAGCGGTCAACGTCAAACCGGCCCTCATAGCGTGCCGCTAGTTTAGTATCAGTTTTTTGTCAACAAAGAACAAAAAGATGGCACCAGAAAAATGGTATTCTACTAGAAAGATGGCAAATGATGCTGAACCGGAATGGCTAGTGTAGAATTTACTGAAAAATTTTTATTCATACGAAAGTTGGCTTTCAATTTCATATTAAAAAAACGAAATGACTTTCCGAACAACCTAATAGTTGCATGGGGATGAAAACATGAGTTTTGAACATCGCTGCGAAACCAATAACTTCCCATTGTTTTTTAATTTTCAATTTTCTTTGCGAGAACATTAACACGGAAGAAGGCGCTTGCAAATGCTAGTAATAAATAAATAAATATAAAAATGTTCTAATTAAATTGTTAAATTAGACTGAAGTTCCCATTCTTTACTACCAAGAAACTTTTACCCTAAATACAAAGAGGTTGTTTAATGAGGGAACTCGCAACAAAACGTTTTCTTTAAGATAACGAAAGCTTTGGGGTCAACATTTAAATGTGTATAGATCAAATTTACAAGTACCTACACACTCTGGCAGAACTTTAAGTAAACCTTAAGTAACTTTAAGTAATTAAGTATACCTATATTTTATCTACTCTTACGTTTATGACACTTAAGTGGGTGAAATAAAGGGGTGAAGTTTAAACGAAATTCACGCGGGCGAAGCCACTGGCAAAAGCTAGTTTATTAATATAATTCGTATCAATAAACTGAGTTAGTTGAGGTATATCGGGGCGCCGGATGTAGACTTTGTAACAATGGTTTAAAATTGTAATAAATTTTGTTAGTGTTATTGATCGATATTAGGTAAGTACAATTGTTACAAAAACTTTAATATCGACGGATATTTTAAGAAATGCTATAAAACACATAGATACAAGCCTATAAAAATCGAGGGTTTCTTCCCTGGGATTCCATCATCTTATCCTGATTGTTAGCAATGGGAACATCTCGAAACTACACTCTTTCAAAAATTCTTCTTGTTTGAAATTTGGTGGACCTACATAAAAAAACATAGGCATTGATCATAGAACTTCCTTAATTTTTAGATGTCGGTTGATAAAATGAAAACTAAAAATGTTATCTCAAGAAACTCTCTTTGAATATTTTCCTCCCTTGACGACTGACGATAAAATTATTCATTTTTAATTCACGGGCTGACAGAAAAATATTGTAAGGATAAAATAAATTTCTATAATCACTCATTCTCAGTCTCGCATAACTATTTTGTTTGCGAATAGATTCTTTGAACTTTCTTTAATCTAATTATATATTATACTATTTTCTTTATGATATTATAGGTAATATAGTATTTGCCCTCTGACTGAGCTCTCTGACGGGGAACTAAATGATTTGTGTCGCGCAGGGAATATAAAATATTTGTCATATTAAAATAGCTTTCAGGGAAAGGTCCCGACTTTTAGTAAATAACTTGGTATTTTAGAAAGCCATTAGAGCCGCACTTTGCCCATTAAATGTTACGGAATTTTGTTAAGTAAAATGAATATGCTCGCACGGCATGTTTTGCTACATGGAGGTACTGCCAGTACATTTCGTGTCAATATAGGTATGGTTTATATAACCGGTTTCTTAGCGTTCGGTATCGTTTATCTCACTATGACACTGTAGAAAATATAAATGTTACTATTAAGTTTTAATACGACCCAGAGTGGGCAATGGTTAACACGGCGGATCGCTGTTCCGAGGGTTCAGGGCTCGACTCCCAGCGAGGCGGAAATTTGAATGATGAGTATGAATTACAGTTCTTGGTCTGGGTGTGTATCTTTGTCTTGTGAGTTGTCCTTGGCACCCATGACACAAAGAATCCTAGTGTGGGGGCTACGAGTGTGTAGCGTTATTTTTTAATAAATAAGTAACTAAAAAACTTCTAAAATACTGACTTATATCCCAGCATTAGCATATGTCGTGGGTGGTATCAACCATATGAAGGACACAACACCCACGACTTGAGAACAAATATCTATCGGTTAAATAATATCTGCTTTTGCCAGAAATCGAACTTGGAACCCCTCAATCACAGTTAGGGTCACAATCAACTTGGCTTCAAGGCATTCATTGTTTTATTATTCTGTAGAAAAACTTCAAATTTCATAACACATTTAAGCGGTGCCTAAATGTTGAAAACAAACAAAATAATTGTATTTAACTGTAGACAGTCCTGCATGATCGATAAATGAACCAAAGTTGTCTATAACGATTTTTGATGTCGTATTTAAAAGACTATAGAGACTAATGTATTTTTTCCCCTATTTAAAGACACGTTGTAAGAAACAGTGTAAAGTGCGCCTCGCTCCGAACTTCTCAAGTCGTAAAACAAAGAAGTGAAATTATAACACTTCCACGCCCCTCCCGTTATCCTCTCGCCCCTCGCGCCCCGCCACATTCCAAACTGCTTACAACTCACTTTACGTACCAGAGATTTATACTCTTGTTCTGTTTAATTGCTTTGGAAGTCTTCATAAATTGTAAATGTTGGACCGTACGGGTGGACGGGCCAGAGGAATAGGAAGAGGCGTTTCCACACAGCTGTAACTTTTATTGTTATTCTGACGTTGTTTATAACGTTTTCGAGTTATAACGGAAACGAGAATTGTTTTTGCTTTGTCCTTCACTTCTTTTATAGGTTAAATGGGATAAGTCTGAAATAAAGGAAGAAATGTTACTAATGTGATTTATCACAGTTGTGAATCACTGACTCGGTGACAAATGAAAAACGATTGTTTTGGATAGTTTTGGGGACAACAAAACTGGTACAGAATACTAAATTTATTTTAGCGATATCTTGGTAAGCTACAAGACACTCTTTGTTCAAACTTATTTGTCCAGAATTATTTTAATTTACTTAGCTTAGCTAGTACTTTTTTCTCATCATCAAAAAGCTTTTTCGCTGTTTGCAGGTACATAAAAATACACAGTAAACTGACGTACAACGTTATGTAGTGTTAAGTATGTAAGTTGTTGGAGGAGCAAGTAGTCTGTTGTTGTTCAGGTTATTTTAAAACAAGCGCTACGTGCGCCATAATTTATAGCGTTCAGGCGGACGAGAGCGCGCGGGCTTGCACTTTTGAAAGTAAAATTTTAACAAAAACAGAATTGGCTAAAGAATATTAAATGAACTTTGAAAAAGTTAAGATTCAGTACAAATCGGACGATGAAATAAAATTGTTTGGTTTCGTTTTGTACTTATTTATTTCAGTTTTTATTCTGTTAGTGGTGTGGTGTGGTACCACGTCGTGGGCTATTTATTGATCTGTAAATCCTTGTTCGTTGAAAGATTGATTGATTGATCACGGAGGTGTTGCTAATACCAATTATCTAATTTTTATGCAAGTAACCTTACATTTGAGCATAACAAGAATAATACTTCTATTTATAAAATGATACGTTAATACGTTTCAATTTGAAATCCGACTGCATAGTAATTACTCTCGAGCTACGTTCTCGATATTAGCATACATTACACTTGTAGTATCACGCACACAGACTCGCCATTTCGCACTGAAGTTTGGAGGTAGACAAAAAATTAATTATAAAATTATTAAAAATTTGAGGGTATCTTAGTTATGAAGGGCTGCGTTTTGACTCGGTAGCTCATTCACGTTTCAGTGCTTCGCTGTTTCGCATGTGCTAAATACTTAATTAAAGTAAATTAAAGGTTTAAATTATAAATAAAAAATGCCAAAAAGGAAGTCTAATAGTCGCGACGATTTTGATTATTTAAGTAAGAAACTTAAAAAGTTGGAACAGAAAATTAAACGTGGGCGTAAACGCCGCTATGTTAGTGTATCTTCAACGGATAGTGACCCGGCCACGCCCTATTCCCAGCAAGGTAAGTGGAGTGTGTTTTTCATTTATTCACATGAGGTTGCAAGCGTAACTGAAATACTGATAAAGTAATTTTAATAAGCCCCGATTATCCGTCGGGGGTAGTGTCTTTGTTTAAAACGGTTAACCGCCATTAGTGCAGCTGTTATACCCGATTTATACCGGGCTTGCTACACGGAACTAACTGTAAGATTTTTCCGTTGCTTGCATTAATTTAACGCCTATTATTAAATGTTTATACCGACGGCGTTATAACAGCTTATTAAATTTACGATCCGAACAACGTAAAGAGTGTTACCATTGCGTTCGAAGGTGTATAAGGACAACCGTGTTTCTCATAAGGAGACTCACACGTCCTTAATTATAGCAATTATCAGGACAACCGTGTTTCTCACAAGGAGTCTCACACGTCCTTAGCTATACTATCCGTTAGGACAACCATGTTTTTCATAAGGAGACTCACACGTCTTTATTGTACCACTTGTTAGGACAACCGTGTTTCTCATAAGGAGACTCACACGTCCTTATTATTCCACTTGCTAGGACAACCGTGTTTCTCATAAGGAGTCTCACACGTCCTTATTATACCACTTGTTAGGACAACCGCGTTTCTCATAAGGGGACTCACACGTCCTTATTATTCCACTTGCTAGGACAACCGTGTTTCTCATAAGGAGTCTCACACGTCCTTATCCATACCTATAGCAAAAATCATTGATGACGATTATGCAACTTACGATGACTCACAACCGGGATGTTCGTTCTGGGAATCAACCCCAAGAGCGGAGCCACCTGCAGCAAATGAACACTTGCCATCAAACCCGGACGTCATTAATGCTGACTTGCCTATTCAGTCTACAGAAGCTGCAGGACCGCCAGTGGTAGGTTCTCCTGAAGTACCACCACAATCAGGAGACATAGTTGAACCTGAGCAGCCTAGCTTACCTCAACCAGACGTTCATGAGTTGGATCCAGAATTAATGGAGATATTGGGTGAGGACCCAACTTCTGTTAATGAATTTGGTAGTGAAATTCAAAAAGACCTCGGGCTTGTCGAAAGACATTCGGAAGGAACTCAAAGAAAAGTATTTAGTTCCTGCAAACTGCAAGTTTATAAAAGCGCCAGCTCTCAACCCAGAAGTGAGAGTATCATTGAATGAGAATCAAACCAAACGAGACAAGGGTATAGAGAGCAAACAGGTCCTCACATCTTGTGCACTATCCTCTCTCAGTGAGGCTATTACGCATTTACTCTCATCCAGTCATAAAGACCAAAAATTACTGAAATTGCTAATGGATACAGCTCGAATCTTAGCAGATGTACAATATAGTGATTCAACATCTAGGCGTCTATTTATTCTATCAACTCTCAAGAAAGAATTGAAAGAGCAGTTGGGAAAAACTAAGATAGATGAGATGCTTTTCGGAAATCATCTTACTGACGTATTAAAGACCGCAAAAACTATTTTGAGGTCTGGAGCTGATTTAAGTTCATCTTCAACTATGAAGTCTGTTGCTTCTAAACCCACTAAAGCTGCTTACAGGCCTTTAAACTACCGGGTCCCTCCAGTGGTTCACAGGCAACGACCCCTGGGGGGTGTAAAACAGGCTCGACCAGCGCCGGCTCCGATATCGAAGCAAACACCGAGGCCGAGGCACAACAACGATTCCAAGATATCGTCACGTCAGCCGCAGGCACGCTTCAGACGTTAGACACGGTAAGGCTCGCAGGCCGACTTACATATTTCTATAAACAATGGTGCTTACTTACCGATAACAGTACAGATAACAGTACAGATGTACTTTCTTGGATTTCGGGATATAAAATTGTATTCTCTGACGCTGTTATTCAGTCGACTGTACCTTTAGAGCCTACATATTCCGAATCGGAATATAAGGCTTTTAAAAGCTCAATACAAGAGCTAGTCAACTCCGGGGTAGTGTCTTTATGTCAACCATGTAAGGGGCAATTCTTATCAAAGATATTTCTTATTTCAAAACCAAATGGTAAACACCGATTTATACTAAATTTAAAACAATTATACAAATCTATATCAACTCAACACTTTAAATTAGAGGATTTCAGAACAGCGCGGAATCTTATATCTAAGAATTGTTTTATGGGGTCAATTGACTTAAAAGACGCTTATTTTTTAATTCGCATCCATCCGGAATCAAGGAAGTACTTACGCTTTCAATGGAATGGTAACCTTTATGAGTTTAATGCCCTGCCAATGGGTTTAAACACAGCCCCATATGTTTTTACAAAAATTCTTAAGCCAGTTGCAAAATTATTGAGATGTATGGGATATTTATCTACCTTTTATTTGGATGATTTATTTTTGGTGGGTCATTCGTATAGTGACTGCTTACGTAATATAAATGACACAGTTTTGTTACTAAAATCTTTGGGATTTATCATTAATACACATAAAAGTGTTATTGTACCTTCCAATAATTGTAAATTTTTAGGCTATATTATAGATTCTGAAAGGTTAGAAGTACGATTGCCCCAGGAAAAGAGGAGAAAAATTAAAAAAGAATTGTTGAGGTTTAGAAAACTCAGAAGGTGTAAAATAAGAGAATTTGCACGCTTCGTGGGACTTTTAACATCGGCATGTCAAGCAGTAGATTATGGTTGGCTATATACTAAGGATTTCGAAAGGTGTAAATTCTTAAACCTTAAAGACGATGGAAATTACGATAAATATATGACATTACCAGGTGAATTACTCACTATCTTTGACTGGTGGCTTAAGACTATTGGTAATTCGATGTCAAAAATAAAAGGTGATAAAATTTTCCATAGAAATTTTTACGGATGCCTCAACAACGGGATGGGGCGCTGCTTGTAGAGGTCGTACTGCCAGTGGTCCTTGGAGTGAGCACGAGAAATCTCTTCATATTAATTATTTGGAAATCCTCGCAGCATTCCTGGGTCTAAAAACTTTTGCACGAGACTTGGTAAATTGTCAATGTTTGTTGCGCATCGACAATACAACCGCCATATCTTATATTAACAGAATGGGAGGAGTACAATTTCCACATTTAACAGATGTTACTAAACAGTTGTGGAATTGGTGTGAAGAGCGGGGAATCATGGTTCATGCTGACTACATACGTTCCTCTGACAATGTAATCGCAGATGCCGAATCCAGGAGAGTACATCCCGACATCGAGTGGGAAATCTCTGATGCGGCATACCAAGAAATTGTACAACAATTTGGTATTCCTTGCATTGACCTTTTTTGCAAGCAGAACCAACCATAAGTGTAATATTTATGTTTCTTGGCAAAGCGATCCTGACGCTTATGCTATCAACGCTTTTACCATACCGTGATCAGAATATTACTTTTACGCATTTCCGCCAATATCTGTTATTTTAAAAACATTACGAAAAATTGTAAATGACAAAGCCACTGGCATTGTCGTGGTGCCTCAATGGCCTACGCAGCCATGGTACCCCCTTTTTAATAGATTACTTACCTCAAAGCCACTTATAATTAAATGTAATAATAATTTAATTATTTCTCGTTGTAGCGAACGTGCTATACACCGACAAATTACACTAATTGTCGGGAAGCTATCCGGACATCGCTGCTCCGAAGAGGAATTCCCACATCGTCTATTCCTATAATGTTAGCTTCATTGTCAGAAAACACAGTTAAGCAGTACGACACGTGTCTAAAAAAGTGGTTTGCGTATTGTCACCACAACAACTTGGAACCGTATGTTGCTTCCTTGCCTACCATTCTTGATTTTTTGACACAATGTTTTAATGATGGTGCTCGATATGGGACCCTCAATAGTTCACGATCTGCTCTGTCATTGTTATTGGGTCAGGATATTGTAAATAACGATTGTATTAAGAGATACTTTAAGGGAATTTTTCGATTACGACCTACTAAACCTAAATACGATTTGACCTGGAATACAGACCAAGTGTTAAACTATTTAGCAAGTTTATACCCTAATGATAAATTAAATCTAGAACAAATTAGTAAGAAATTAGTAACCCTTTTAGCGCTGGTAACGGCCCATAGAATGCAGACCATATCAAAATACAAATTAATAACATTATCAAATCAGATTCAAGATTCGTAATAAAAATTCCCGACTTAATTAAAACTTCACGTATTGGTTCGGCACAACCAGTATTTTCTTTACCTTATTTTTTACAAAGATCGCAGATATGTCCCGCTAGTACTCTTCAGGCATACCTCGATAAGACCAATCAGTTGCGCCAAGGTCACCAATCACTTTTTATTTCCTTTAGAAAACCATATCGAGCGGTAACATCACAAACATTAAGTAGATGGGTGAAAAGCATTTTACAGTCAAGCGGAATAGATACTTCTTTATTTACTGCGCACAGCACTAGGCACGCAGCTACTTCCAAAGCTTACACCTTAGGTGTTAGCTTGGATGTTTTACGTAAGACTGCAGGCTGGAGTGCGAATTCTACTGTATTTATCAAATTCTACAACAGATTAATATCAAATGACACATCAAACGAAAATGTTTTGTTTAATAGTATACTTAATAATCAGAGTGATTGAAATTATAAAATTAAGCTACGAGAACGCTTAAGTTGATTATAAACCTTAAGTCTTAAGGATATGTTGATTATATCGTTATTGAGCTTGAGTGAATAAATATATTATAATACAATAAAATGTTGAAGTTTGTTGTTGATAGGATATTTCACGACCATCTTCTCTAAACATCTACAAGTGTAATGTATGCTAATATCGAGAACGTAGCTCGAGAGTAATTGATGATTAAACGAACTTACCTGTACGTGAAGTTCAATCATAATTACTCGAAGAGCTACGTTCGAAGATATTAGCATCCCACCCTCCCCGGGAAAAATATCCCTATATCCCCGGTCGTGAAATACCAAACAGCTCAGCAAATCCCTAAACTAAATGAGCTACCGAGTCAAAACGCAGCCCTTCATAACTAAGATACCCTCAAATTTTTAATAATTTTATAATTAATTTTTTGTCTACCTCCAAACTTCAGTGCGAAATGGCGAGTCTGTGTGCGTGATACTACAAGTGTAATGTATGCTAATATCTTCGAACGTAGCTCTTCGAGTAATTATGATTGAACTTCACGTACAGGTAAGTTCGTTTAATCATCAATTATTTAATTCAAATGAAATAATTGGTTGATGGCCTACTGTCAATCGTTGTAGAAGTAAGAACCTAGATGGTCTTTCGGAATAAAAAATTGTTAAGAAACAAAAAGACGATTTTCAAATACCTTTTTAATGATTTGCATAAGTCGCTAAGAATACATAAAACATCCACTTTCATTGTCCATTTTCACAGTAGGAAAATTTTGAATGTGTTAATTATAATCTTTTAAAATGAAGTCTCGGAAAATTTACTTAAACTAGACGATTGACAAATTTTGATTTTACAAGATATTAGAATAAAACACGACACTAGTTGTAACGTAATAATGTTGTTAGAAATTCAAGGAGCCCTCGGCTTAGTTTTGAGCAGGGTTCAGTTTGAGTGCTCGAAGAGCTTTCGAGTTATTGTGTTTCGTTACCGCGAGTTTGAAACTCGTTCTACTCGAGTGATTTGGGTTCACATCCTTCAACCTCTCAAAATTTTCTTAATCGTCAGTATCAGAAACTTGATACGTCTGTTGGGACTAATCAAATTATTCCGGAGTCGGGGTCCGGGGGGCTAAGTGATGGTTGAGAATGAGGAAGGGGCTGTATTATGATTTTAGTGAAGTATTTAGCGTTTCCCTTTCTTAGCAATACAAACAATTGATAAATGCACAAATCAAAAACGGAATTGACCCACCTTAGTCCCGTTGCGTGGCGTCTGTCAATACCATGAAGCAAATATAGAGAGGAGACGGCCTAAGCAACTGTGTACTGTGACTCAACTAGGTCCTGACGTCATCACAGTGGGTGTGGCCTTAAGTCAGTCTAGTGACGGCTCTCACCAAATAAATTTTTACTCGACGTTAGATGGCGACACATTGTATCAGGGGAAATAAAAATGCATAGGTGCGTAGAGCTAACAATTACTATATCTTGATAATCATACGTACTGAAATTCGTCCTACATTAATTCCTAAAGAATTTTTTGATTGCCAAATAGATCTAAATGAAGCACCTAAACGAAAAGAACGAGTAGTAGCCAGCCGAAGCTCGCTTTACGAACGCGTGAGCACCGATCGGTAGACTCGTGAAACAGCACTACAGCTCGCGCGTCATCGGCATTGCGCTCTCACGAATTACAAGAAAAAGCGGGTAGAAACCAAATCAATGAAATACATTGTATCTAATGCAATCATTGTATTACCAAAATAATAGATATGACCGAACACCGACTTCTTGAGAAGATCATTATCTGAATTGATTATACTCATTCAAAGTGGCATGACATGTGTCAGGGATCTTGCGAACTGGTAAGTTCGTATATTGTACATACGCATGAGGCTTCTAGAATCCATCACTTTCAGTAGATAAATTACACTAGACCACTCTAACTGCAACTTAGATGGTAAAGTCCTTAGTATTTAAGTATTCTTTACATAAGATCGACTTAATCCTTTAAACAACATTTTTAATTTTTCCATACAAAAAATACATAATGACGAAAACACTGCTTATTGCTCGCCATACTTAAAAGGAAACCAACCAAAAACTACTGCATAGATTCAATTCACCTTTTTCATACACAAACCTTGCTTTATTGGCTCTCAAAAAATATAAAGGTTACGCGGCTTAAGAGTGAAGATTGGTCATCACAATTAACTCTGTCCGGAAAAACGAAATTACTATACGAACAACCAATATTTTCGGTAACAGTGTGCACACTGTGTTTCTCCTTTGTCTCTATGTGTGGGTGTGTGTTAATAAAGTAATATCGTTTGTTTCAGGACCTACAAATGTGATAGTGTGTGTCAGTCATGTGAGGCAGTGGTCGGCCGCAATATGTGCTCCTGGGTGGTTTCCGCTCTGATCATCCTTTACGCCATGGGTGAGTACCACGTCATCATAGGATACTACCAGTAAGGGTTCTGGTTGAATCGACTACCCTTGTACTAGTTTATGCGAGTATCCTAATAATCGATTATTGGTTTTTGAGGCTTCAAGTCATTTAAAGTGCACTACAGGACACACTATTTCACATAATTGAGAGGAGGCTTGGAGCATTATTTCCCAATGTTCTAGTAGAGATTGCTAAAGGGCCTAGTGGCTTGCCAAGTGTTGGCAATTTCTATGCCGCTCGAAGGCCTCTGACATGGAATGACCGTTTTACATGCCTAATGAAGCACAAGAGTGTTACAAAATTTAACTACGTCATCCGTCTACGGCGCATCTGCTGTTGCTTTACTCGATCACTTTTGGATCGACGCAAGACGTCGTCTGTGAGCGCTTAAATTTCATTCATTATTTTTTCATAAAGATAAGCCCCTCTTATGGAAGTTACCTATACATATGACGTGAATAAATAACGCCGTCGTGTTATTTTAAGAGGACGAAGTTCGTGGAAAGACGAGTAGATAGTGCAGAAATATATTAGTCGCTACAGAAAATGGTATGAAATGTACTATTTTTAGTACCAGCGGATTGCTTCTGTTTCCTGAGTTGGCAGTGTCTGTCTTAAAATCTTAAAGACCTATTTTTATAGTATCAGCGTCAAAATTGACGAAATTTCAAACAAATTATCAACCCTTATGTTTTACATGGAATATGATAAAACTCGTTTTTAGCGGACATCTAACAATAAACTTAATGTTTTTATATTAAGTACAAGCACACTGTTTTAGAAATATCACAATATTTCAGTATGAGTATTTTTCAGGGATATTTTTAATGCATATTATAAGTGCATTTAATTTGATATTTTTCAAACGCGCAATGATTACAAAACGATTAAATTGCTTTTTAATTTCTGGTGTTAATAGGTAGTATGACCAGTGAGAAAATCTCAACACACAAGTTCTCACTGGCCATACCAGTAGGACAACCCAGTATGACCACCGAGAATCACCCCCCATAACGTGGTTGATAACTTTAACATCATTTTCGTCTATATGAAAATGGTAACCAAATACATTTAATAGGTATAATATGTGTATGTAACTCACAATACAAAAGGTACATAACGGCGCAGTCGGAGTCGGTAACGGCGCAGTGGAGCAGTATAAAATCTCCGCTCCACAGTATATATATATGGTTATATATCTCATGCCTCCGTTCGTTTGTTTCGCCACTCTGACATTTGACGTCGTTACGCACCGATGGTAATAAGAAAATGGCGTTCATAAGGTCTTATATTCCTTTTTCCGACGGTAATATTATAAACGTTGTGATAACATCAAAGGTGCTCGCAAAATTACTGGCTGTGAATCGGCTGATTTTATGTTCACGCATCTGAAGCCTGTCTGTTTTAAGGTGATGATTTTTTTGGTGTTGGAACAATAAATACATAAAGTGTAATAAGTTTTCTTGAAAAGTGACTAGCACTCAAAATTATGGAGATATATCGTTTAGCTGTCTCTCCAACGATGCCACCGAAAGGAGAAAGAAGTATATGGCAGTTTTTGATAGACTTTGCTACTACCTAATTATTAATCATACAGAGTCCAATCATTGAAAACCTTTCTCTATAGACTCTACAGAAATGGTTAAATAAAAAAACTAACTCTAAAACCAATCTATTCCGGTACTGTGCTCGAGAAAAACTATCACAGGGAGAGTTTATTAATCTGAAACATGGTTCTTAGATATTTTTGTTTGTCTGTAATTTTGTTCGCGTTAATCTCAAAAGTTTCAACAGATTTAAGTGCTTATTAATACGAATATGTTGTGGCAAGCTTCACTTAACTAATACCTATTGATTAATTTATTTTAATCGGTTCATAAATAAAAAAAGTTATGTCACTTTACATAATTAGATCATCAGACACGGGCTATCCGATTTGAACGCAGTTTTCAGTATTATATTATGATGGGCTTCAATTAACATTCAGTGTTTTTTCATTTAGGTATATCAGTTAACAAATAAAGAAGTTACGTGGGTGAAGTTTATACGAAAACTACGCGGGCGAAGTCTTGGGCAAGCTATTTCTAATAAGAACACAGGCTAAGCCGATTGATTGATTGGTTTGATTCAGAACCTGTAGCTAAAAGTTATTGTACAACTAGAGGAAAGTTTGGAACCTAAAGTAGTCTAGTATCTAGTAGTATTAGTGTGTTTCTAGGATAAAATTATCGAATGTGTTATTAGGTTAATGGTTTTAATAATGGTCGTGAATAGACTATTAATTAGTTAATTGAAGCTGGAGCCACTGAATGGACTGCGTTCACTTAATTGATGTTCGACGTCAAATGCGGGCGTGTTGCAATCGAGTTATAATTTTATTAAGCTGAGTGTATTACGTATGTTTAATTATTTTTGTTCTTTATATCAATTTAATATTTTCATTAGAATCTAAACGTGGCTATTTTATTAAACGGGTTTATTTTAAACTTTTATTTACCTTAAGAGCTCAATTACAACTGAATCATTTTATCCGATGGAATATGTAAAGAGTACAAATATTGATTTGTGTTCAAGACAGTGCATTTCTCGATAAATATGACTTCAGAAAAATTTGTCAACATAACAATTTTAAACGTATGAATTCACATAAGACAGCTTGCCGTAAACTCCACAATTTACCAGAATACTACTCCTAAAGATGGTTCAAAACTGCCTCAGCGGTAAGCAGCATACCTTTTTATATTTTTTTTGTAAATAAAAATAGCGTGTTTAGTAAAATGTTTATTATAATCATTTCAAGTGATACACGAAATGTAAACATTAAAAAAATTGGTCGTTTTTTTAAAGTTAAGTACCATTTACCACTTGTTTAGATTTCGATGGTCCAACTGTGAGCGGCCTACAAATAAATAAAATAAATAGAACAAAATAATTAAAATTAGATACACTAAATCAGTGGTGCCCAAACTTTTTGCTGTGAAGATCGACTTGAGAAAAAGTTAAGGGTTTAAGATCGACATATTTATTTTTATGTATTTTTTTTATTATCTATTATTTTATGTTGTAATAATAAGTAATTATTAATGATTAGATTTATAGTATGATTATAATCAAACAGTTTTACATAGTTTCTTACTCTGTACCAGCTCTGTACACACATTTGTACATAAAAAATATTATTAGAAAAGAAAATAAATACAGGTCAAGTTAAGTATATTTTTCTTGTGGCTGAAAATTAACGAGATGTAGATGCATGCTCAGTAAGTAGGTAATTTATAAATTTTCGAAAATAAAATCTTGTACTGGCTTAACTTCTAAGATCGACCGTGAAACCTCTCGCGATCGACCGGTCGATCGCAATCGACCGTTTGGGCACCACTGCACTAAATGATACAATTAATACTTGTTATTTACGCGTACTTAATCATTAGAAATTACAAAGTAAGTGTTTATCTACGAAGGGACTATAATGGTCAGTGAATTTAAGGCATAATGCTCACACCTACTCATGAGTTGTTAATGTATAATTACCGAGCGGCGGCTGTATAAATATGAGCGACGCGTGTGTATAATTTGTATAACAAAGTCTCATCAACTTTCCGCGTCGGGTGACACCAATTTGCATTTTAATTGACGGGCCGGGCCGGGACCGCCCTTTTCATGTAAAAATGTTTTCGCGACCAATTTATATTTTTTTACTTCACCCAATTTGTAGGCTATTGAATCGCGAGTGGAGAAGATTACAGAAGATAAATCTTGGTATTCATTTTATCTTTTATGGATGTGAATGTACGTTAATTGGAACATCGGTAATGCAGAATCGAAAGCCGAGTGCTCTCCCCGCGAGTGCACTCGTATGCTCGCTTGTTACTTTGCTGGAAATTTATTTATGCTAATGTGAACCTGCGGATCCATTTGTTGATTCTTTGTGACTTGTTGAGGCTCGTCAAGGATCCATTGTCCTTTCTTAGTTTATTAGTTTTCATTTTAGTAGTGATACATCCGAACCAAAAACAAAACTTTAAACTGATCGTCCAAATTTTCACCTCGTTGGGTATCGAATCCAGGACCCTTTCAGTGGTGATCCGGCGTGGTAATCATTGCACAACACGGGTATTTAATGATTCAGTATACTGACCTAATGGGGCAGACTAACGTCCGAGATAACGCCGCGATCTGAGAGATGTCGAAATCCCAAAGATGTGTAAAGTTTGCCAACTCGCATTACTCCGCAGAATTTGGCTCAACTCACATTCTGTTAAGGCATCTGTGCCTCCGATCGAATTTTACGATTTGTTGTGATTCTATATGAATTATAGTTAAGAATTATTGGGCTCAAACGAAATCATCACATACCTACATGAATTTTGTGATATTTTGAAAATAGAAGCGCAATCTGAAGAAACGTATAATGTGGGTTTAACTATTGTATGTTACATAATAATATTTATCCTCTCATATATTTTTTTATTTATTGAAAGGACTTTGTCGCTAAGCGATCCTATCGTCCCGTAAAATCCATTGAATAAAATCCATTATACCTGTCAATATGCCGTACTGAGTTAGTTCCTACATAACTATGTGTGCAATAACAAGCAAAACAATACCAGGGAAACATAGGCAGATAGGAGCAATTAAATTCGATATGCTTCAAGTCACAACCCCGCTGTGCGTGTCAACTAGAGACTTGAGCTATAATAACACAGAATGTACCACGACCGAGTACCGACGCAGGTGAAACATCGACTAGTTCTGTTTCCTGTAGATAAATTAGAGCAAAATGGTTGCTATAACGGAATGTATGAATGTTTTGGTCAATAATTGAAAATCAGCAGAAAGGCTTAGTGTCCATCTCAAAGATAAGAACTAAAAGAGTTGTGTTCATACAACGCGAGTTGCAATTTATTATGGATTCGCTCCAATTATGTTGCCGTAAGTATGGATGCGAAAGAGAATTAAGAAACAAAAATTACAGAAAAAGATATCTAAATGAAAGTACTCTAATTGGCCAAATTTGACCGTCCCACTTTTCAGCCTCTAGTAACATAATATCTACTTCTTTTTAATTTATACCTAATGTCATTGGTGCATCAAGTATTAAGTCATCACTGCAACTCATAAGGATCGATCAATAAAATCCAATAATACAATGTACGTATTTCAATCTTGCTATTCATTGTAGTTGTTGTACCGTCCCAGTTCGATAATATTCTGGCATAAATCCACCTACACAATACATATACAGTTAAGTAATAAGTCGCCGTTTCAAGGATTCTATTCTTAGCCTAGAAACATGTTTGAGATGGATAGGGTAGGTATTTCTTTTAAGAATAAAGCCCAATTGGTAATAACCCTACCCACGAAACCAGGCTCTTGGGTTCGATTTCCGGCCGGGACAGGCTTAAGGATTTCTTACTTGTGTTATCCTTATCCGCGATACACGGTCGTAGTGTCGGGAATGTCGGGATACGAGCAAGTGTTTGGATATTGAGTTTACTAATTCATGAGTCGTTCACGCTATCCGCGCCGAGAGCACAGCGAGAGTGCCCATTTAGGGCTACTATCCACGGACGCGTCAAATGACGAATGCGTGACGAATGCATGCGACCTACAAAATGAAGGAAGGCGGCGCAAGATGATCGGCGGACGCAACGTTGCTGTCAAATCTGTCAAATTTGTCAAATCAAATCTGTGTCATCGTTCCGTGGACACAGATTTGATTATTTCTACGCAAGATGCAAGCAATCGGCAATTGACGATAGCGTGCGTATGACATGCAGCTTGCGTGGATAGTACGCCTTAATTTTAAAACATGGCGTTAATGAAGTGCAGTTTTACTTTCCATAGAAACTTGTTTCGTTTAACAACGAAAACAAATGAGTGCTCGGTGTAGAAGTCAAAATAAATATCGATCGACGCGAAATTCAATTCACGAGCTCCGATTGCAAATTTGATACCGTACAATAGTTCAGTAGTTAGCCCATACCTATCCCGTGACGTGAAATCCGTTTTAAAAGTTAATAGAAATCTGAATCGTGGTTCGCCGCCGTATATGGCGCGTGGTGGAAGCTATACAAATACTAATAAAATTGTAGGTTGAAAAGTTAATTACAAGGTTAAATTAATACAGTAAAATGTCTTTTAATGACGTATCATTAGGCACTAAGTATCCGAAACCTCATAAATATCACGTAATGGTAATTATTGTTTTATGTTCGGAAAAGAACGTGAATTAGTTGTGTATCTTACAAAACTCGATGACAGACTTTAGTAACTATTGACTTATAGTATAATCAAAATCAAAATAATACAATTGATGTATACCTTTTTTTAACAATGCCTTA